>PVKN010022044.1:0-15285 GCA_004027915.1 Capromys pilorides
TATTTGTGTCTTCTTTTTCGTGGAATATGAGTCTGCTAGAGCTTGATAAATTCTATTCACCCTGTCTAGGAACTGCTGCTTGGTTTCACTGTTTTTCCCTATTCTTTTTCTTTTAACTTTCTTTGATTTCTGCTTTAATATATATTATTTCTTTTATTCTTCTTTCTGTAAGTATGAACTGCTTTTTTTTTTCTGGTTTCCTAAGTGAGCAATTAAGTAATTGATTTTATATTTACCTTTCTCAACTGTGGAGATGAGGTTATAAATTTTTCACTAGGCATCGCCTTAGCCACTGGCACACATGTTGCTGAGATGTTTTACCTGCAGCGCTGGGAGGGAACCCAACGCACCACGCGTGGTAGGCAAACACTCTGCCACTGAGGTACACCCCAGCCCTGCTATGTTTTTGTTTATTTTCATTGTTTCTTAAGTATGCACTTTCACTGAGACTTCTTCCTCTTTGATTCATGGGTTATTTAAAACATATTGTTTAGGGCTGGGGAGATAGCTCGGCAGTGTAAGTGTCTGCCTGGCAAGCGCAAGGTCCTGAGTTTGATCCCTGATACCACATGCCACACTGGCTCCTGAACCCTGGATGTGCTGTGCCAGCCCATAACTGGCTGTGGTGGCATGTGCCTGTAATCTCAGCGCTAGGGGGGCTGAGACAGGAGAAGCACTGTGAGTCCAAGGTGCATAGTAAGACCCTGTATCAAAAAAAAAAATAAAATAAAATAAAATGTATTGTTAACTTCCAAATATTTACAGACAGACCTTTCAGCTACCTTTCAGTTGTTTTAACTTATAATTTCTCTTTGTCCCATGGTATTTTTATATTGTTATTTCACTTTTAACATAGCTATCCTATTATATTGAAGGTGGAGTCTTACGGACAAAGTACAATTAGACCCTATATCTTTATGGAATCTAGGAACCTCTCTGTCTCCATGCAGTCAGACCATTTGCTGTTCATGAATTTAGTGGTGCCATTGAATTTAAATGTACCCTTTCATTCTTTTATTTTTCTTTTCACATCTGATTTTTATTGCTTTTTTCCTCATTTCTCCTTTTTGATTAACTACAGAAACCTCTCCAGCCTGGTCTTTACAGGTGGGCTTTCTGTCAGCCTGCTGGTCTCCTGAGCTCTGACCAGAATCTCCCCCACAGAAGAGTCCTAGCTCTTTGCAAGTAGGCAATGTCTGCGAGCCTTTCCTATCCTTCCCATAGGCCATTTGCAAATGCTCGTGATTCATATGGTCAGGTTAGTCACAGCAACGTCCCCACTCCTGCGGTCTTAGTTATTCTTCTCTCATTGCTGGGCAAATACCTGACACTCAAAATGAGGGAAGGAAAGGTTTATTTAACTGAAGAACAACCTTTCATGGTGGCAACAACGAGCAAGAGGCCAGTTATATTTGATGTAGGACAAGAGAACAAGGAAAAATGATTATGAACCCTACCCTACAATTTAGTTCACTGACCTAGTTAAAAAATATATAGAATTACCATAGTAAAATAGTATTCTGTGAAAGGACCACAGATGTAATCTGAATGAATTACTAGAGATGCTCAGAGAGAGAAGAGATCACAAAGGCTCTGTGGCTTGTGAGCTGACTTTGAATCCTGGGTGGGATCTTCACGTGAAAAGGCAGGAAGAGCTGGAGTTAGGACAAAGAAATAGCACACTAAGGTCTTGCGGCTTAAAAAATGAGGGAGATGCAGAAGGAAAAGTGAGTCCCGGGATTTCTCTGCAGAAGTGGAAGCAGGGTTAGCACTCACAGTCCTCCAAGTCTAAATGTACTTCCAAAATATGACAGGAAACATGTTGCACGTTCATACTTTGTATTTCTAATCATCTCTCACATTGCCATTTTCATCAGTTCTCTTCTCAGCATCTTGCATCAAAGACGTTGCCCTAACCTTTTGGTCTTTTTTCACCTAATGTTATGGACTGAACTGCGTTCCATGCCCACCAGGACTTGTACCTGGAAGCCACACCCCCTAGGGGACTATCTTCAGGAGGGCTTCAAAGCTGGGTGAGGTCCTGAGGGCAGAGCCCTGCTGCCGTGGGGCTCGGTCCCTAAGCGAGACACCGTGACTCTGGCAGAGATAAAAGGCCGAGGGGACACGGGGAAGCCGGCCTTCTGCCAGCCACACAGCCGGCCCTGTTGGCACCTTGGTCTGGTCTCTGCTCAGAGCTGGGAGGGCATGTCTGTCGCGTAGGCCTTTCTGGGGGTGGTGTGCTGATGACGGTGACCAGCTGGACTGACGTGGCACATGGCGTGGACGGGAAGGACAGCGCTGTCTTCTCTAGCCTCTAAGGCACGCAACTGATGTGTTAAAAATACTACTGCTTTCATTTTGGAAGACAGACTACTCAGTGAAATTCTAAATTTCACTAAATGTCACCCTGTTCCAGTCCTGCTTCTTTCTTTCCTTCTCCTTCCCCCATATCTCTTATTGCCTCTTCTTAATTTTGTTTTGTTGTTTTGGTTTTTTAAAAAATGTATTTGTTCAGGGTCTCTCAGTGCAGCTCAGACTCATACTGATCCTCCTGTGTCAGCCTCCCCGGCACTGGGATTGCAGCCGTGCGCCATCACGCCCGGTCTTCGTCACTGTCCCAGTGCTCCTTGAGACGGAGCCAGCATGGCCTGTGGGGCTGGGGATGGAACCCCAGCCCCTGCACTTGCCTAAGCAGGCGCTTAGTCTGCTGAGCTATCTTGCCAGCCCTTCTTCTCTTAATGTTTTGACTGAGTTTTCTCTGCTGACTTTTAAAACCTATGTCTGTATATTCACAACCTTGGCCAGGATTCTGGCTGTGTTTATTGAAGCCTCAACGAGAAAGAGCAAGCATGGAATCTTCAGCTTGATTAAAGGTCCCACGAGGCAGCAGCCAGGGCTGCAACTCCAGGGGTGGGGGCAGATACTGGCTCACTCTTGCATGCCCCCAAGGCATGGGGGGTGGGGGCTGCTCTTCTTATCACTAGCAGGGGCTGGGAGAGGGAAGAAAGCAGTAAGGTACAAAACTCTGACCTTCAGAGGTTTTCTTATTTTACTTTTTATGAGTCTGAGGACATGAGGACATAGCATTTGCGTTCCTGATGGGGTGGGTTCATGGACAGGGCGTGTCTCCACCTCCCTGTGTTGGTCACTTCCCACCTGTTTCCTAGTGTCTTTTATTTTGCTCTTTCTCTATACTTTTGAGTTTCTCATATAAGAGAAACCGCATGATATTTAACTTCATGTAAGCCCATGTTCAATAACAGCTAAATCTTGAAGTGCCCTGTGTGTCCGTCAGCAGATATCTGGATAAAGGGAAGACAATGTGGCATTCATGTGCTGTGGGGTGATACTCTGCTCTAAGGAGAGTACATGGCAGTCGTTTGTAGGAAAACAGATGCAGGGGCTGAATTTCTGTCCATGAGAAGTTTAGATGATTTGAAATTATGCCTTTCCTCTTTTTGTTAGGTCATTATATTTTTAGAGAGAGAGAGAAACAGAGAGACAGAGACAGAGAGGCAGAGAGACAGAGGCAGCGGGGAGAGAGCCCTTCTCTTCCTGTCTCACCAGGTGCAGCAGGCAGAGGCAAGGGAGGGAAGCCCTGCCCACAGTCTTGGCAGGGGCTGGCGGAGGACCGGAGCTGTTGATTCCCAGCCCAGGCACCCTGATGACTGTCACTGAACGTAACCTGTAAGAGCAGCCAATATTTCATAGCTTAACTTTGGCAGAGAGTGGTTTTCCAAAGGCAGACAGAGCAGCACTCGGGGGCCGCTCACAAGGTGGTTCTGTGTTGTTCTGGCGTCCACGTGGTCTAGATGCATCCGCTTCAGGAACACAGTCTCTCACAATAAGTCACAGAGTGGAAAGCTGCGGTGAGCAGTAAACGTTAAGAAAGCAGTGTGCGCGTGGCTGAAGGGCAGAGAGACGGCGGTGGCCTGACCGAGGTCATCTTTATCCTCCTTTGCAGCAACGCGAGGAGGTGGCCTCTGATGATTGATCCTCAGGGCCAGGCCAACAAGTGGATCAAGAACATGGAGAAAACCAACAGCCTGCAGCTCATTAAGCTGAGCGACCCCGATTACGTGAGGACTCTGGAAAACTGCATCCAGTTTGGCACTCCTGGTAGGTGCAGGAGCCCCCGGCTCGCTGGGGACAGGTCGGGGAAGGGCGCAGCTGGCCCAAAGCTGCGTGGATTGTCACTAGTCTCTCATTATTCAGTAGGGATCAGATGAGGACATTAGAGGTTGCGAAGCTCCCAGAAGAGACGCTTTTCTTTGCCGTGGTGCCTCTGTGATGCCTCTTCCATTTTAACCGATTTAATTTCTGGGCGCTGCCTGCTGTTGCTGGGCTCCCATTCCACGCCCACTGCTGTGCTGAGAGGGGCCACTGGCGACGCAGCACTGTCCAGTACAGCGCCAGTCCAGCTTCCGGGCAGTGGCAGGACAGAAAGCAGAGCCGACATGGCTGCCTGGAGCTGGCGGGCCATGGGGTGGGGAATCAAGGATCTTGAATCCAGTTTTAGGAAGATGTCACACTGTCCAACCAAAAGCCAGGATGCTTCTGATTTGAGCAAATCGGTGTTTTTAATCATCATTTAAAATTCATGTCACCAGACTGGGCATGGTGGTGCACGCCTGTAATCCCAGCGCTTGAGAGGCTGAAAACAGGAGGATCGCTATGGGTCGGATCTGTGTATGAGCCCTGTAGACCTGTACTAAATACTTTTTTAAAAATGAAGTGGGAAAAAAATTCATGTCACCACCACTAAATTTTGACCAAATAAAAGTAAATAGGATGAAAAGTCAACATAATTAACTCAGGAACGATTCAGCAGGTCTCACTTGCTGCCAGTACAGTGTGGAAGAATCCTACAAGCATGCTGGTGGTTCTGTAGAAGTTTTTGTTTGCATATTAATGAGCTTGGTATCAAATATCAATTATGACTTTAACTCCTGTTAAGACAAACAAGAAATGAAAAATACCTGTAAAACTGTGTGTATATAATGGACACACAGACACAATGTTCTGTTCATCCCACTGCTGTTCTTAAATGAATAACTTCGAAATTGACCTAGATTTATATGTAGGAGTGCCACACAGTGTTTTGACAAGTGTGTATGTTGAACAATGTTCCAGTCAGGGTAAGCATGTTTATCTTTTCAAGGACTTATCATTTCTTCATGGTGAAAAGGTTCAAAATCTTTTTTTCTAGCTTCATAAAAAGCATGCAGCGCAGCGTTGCTCTCTCCAGCCACCTCACTGTGTTTGCAGAGTAGCCTGAGAACCTGGGACTCATACTCGAGGGGACGGTGGCCTCTAGCGGTATTTTGCATGGTGCTCGCTTACATCCTGGTGTGATAGCAAGCAAAAAGAGGTGCCTCTCACTGCCCCTTCCTGCCCACCGCTCTTGGGACAGAGGCGGAGGTGGTGGCTCTGGATGCAGACCGCCTGCCCTTTGGCGTTTGGCTCGGTTTCTTGATTCCCTCATCTGTGCCCTGCCCGCACTGTGTGGCTGTGACACGAGTTGCCGTGTGATGGACACCTAGAGCAGTGTCTGGCACGTGCTGCCTCGGGGTTCTTCACAGCTGCTTAGTTGTGCTGGGCGGGAATGCAGGGCTCTGCATGCCAGGCATGCCGCACCCCCTGTTGAGTGCCTGCCCTGGGCTCCCCAGCTCGAGCCAGCTATGATCTGTGGCTTCTTACAACGCAAGGCACAGGCGATGCACTGCGAGAGTCGGGAGAGGGGAGACTTCCTGAAGGACCTGGCTTTCAGTGATTAAATTCCTTCATTCTACATCAATATGAAAATAGTTCCGTGATACAATAAGACAGAGAGATGATAGCTGACTGTCCACCATGCGCTTGGCATTCTGGAGATTTCCCCAGTCTCGGTCACCTTTCTTGATGACAGGATTCCGTAATGATGACAGAGAAAAGAGCCATAGAGGTCATTTGTCTTACATCTCTCACGTTACGGGCCATGGTGGTGGGGAAGGAAGCTGATTTCATTTTACCACTAAAATGCAATATGAAAGAACAGAGCATAGGGCCAGGGATGTAGCTCAGCACCACAGTGCCTGCCTAGCAAGCACAAGGCCCAGAGTTCAATTCCTGGTACCAAAAAAGAAAACAGTGAAAAAAAGAAAAAAGAGAGAATAGAGCATCTTAGGCCACATGTAGTATGGAGTAGGGGGATGAGCATCATTTCATGGAAATTGTAAAATTTTATGTGTATTATTTATTAGTTCAGGATTTAAAATGTATTTCTAAGGGCCAGCCAGATAGTTCAGCAGACTAAAGCACCTGCTTAGGCAGATACAGGGACTGGGTTCGATCCCTGGTGTGCCCCACTGGCCCTGCCCCCAGGGCACCCTGAGAAGCAACTGAGACTGGGCGTGGTGGCATGCGCCTATAATCCCAGCACTTGGGAGGCTGCAAACAAGAAATCACTGAGTCAGATCTGTGTAGTGAGACCCTGTAGACCCGGAATTAAATACATCTTTAAAAAATGTATTTGTTTAAGGTAGTGTATATTTTGGAAAGAACTCCTTTTAAAACATCTAGCACCTTATTTGCCTTGCCTCTTGGTGTTAATCATGAGAGAAGAGTAAGAAGTGGTCGTCTCTTACAGAAAAAGAAACGGGGCCATCGCTGCAGTTATTTTTACATTTCACCATCAAGGAAAGGAGTCAGCTACCAGTGAAGTTCTAAAATATAAGCGCTAAGGACTCCTGTTCTTCAGCAGTTATCTCTAGATGGGGGCTATTTGGGGACTGGTGGCTCTTGTTTTGTTGTCCCTCGCAGGTGGCCTGGGTGGAGAAGGCAGAGATTTCTGCTGGCTCTGCCTACCTGGATGTTGATGAAAGCCAAGTCTCTCTTTCCTGTTGTAAATTTTAAGGTAGCATCCTCTTTGGGGATAAAAATATTCTGCTGCCTTTTCAAAAGGCTCAGAAGCTAGTATTCTAGGAAATATTAGTATCAGCTATGCCAGTGGGTGAAATCTGTGTTGTCTATGCGTCATAAAATTATTAGTGATAAAGAAATCAGTCTGGCTCTTCCGGATACCGTGTCTAGAGGCTTTCACAATGGTCCAGCACCTGACCTACCATCGTAGGCTTTCCTACAACACTGCCTCTAACAAAACTAGGCTATCCCGAACCCCAGGGAATAGAATTGTTTACCTCTACACCAAGAAAGTTGGGCAAGCCCCCAAATCCACGTGTGGTGTGTGCCCAGGCAGACCTCGAGGAGTTCAAGCTGTGCGGCCTAAAGTTCTTATGCGATTGTCTAAAACAAAGAAGTAGGTCAGCGGGGCTTATGGGGGCTCCATGTGTGCCCAGTGTGTCCGCGACAGGATCAAGTGCACTTTCCTTACTGAAGAGCAGAAAATCGTGGTGACAGTGTTGAAGGCACAAGCACAGAGTCAGAAGGCTAAATAAAAGATGAGGCTGTGGCAGTAATAAAAGACAGAAAGGCTTGTTTTGTGGGGAAAAAAAAAAAAGAAATCAGTCTGCATAGAAATTGTTTTTAATGACTTTCCATGGAATTATGGGTTGTTGGCCCCAGCCTGCCTGTTCTTACCTCATAGCATTCTTCTCACCCCTTTCATATATAATGAAGAATGCAGAAGTAGGGCTGGGGGTTTGGCTCTGTGGCACAGCCCCTGCCTGTCAAGCATGAGGTCATGAGTTTGATTCCCATTGCTGAAAAAAGAATACAAAACTAACTCTGTTTAATGTTTCTTTCATTTACATGTTTTTTTATTCACTCAACCCTAAACTTTTATTTTGTGACTAGCATGCACCATCATAGGCATCCTCGTCACAGGAGATAGAAATTCCTTTCCTTTCTGTTGTCGGAGCCACTATTTTGGGATTTTTGACACAACTGAGCCTAACTATCAACAACAAACCAAGGAATAGAAAAACTAGCAAGTATGTTAGCGTAACTTCCAGGAGATAAAATATACTTAGCCAAAAAGCAGATCAAAACATGTTGCTGAAACAACAGACTTTACCAATATATTTTACCTATCAAACTATAAAAGTCACAGATAACGTGCTGGATGCCGATAGTGTCACATGGGTGCTCCACAGGCGAGTTAGGAGCTTGGCTGTTTACTGGCTGCTTTAGCCTATTTCATCTCAGCTCCTCGTGGTGTGTTCATCTGTAGAACAAGGGAAATAATAGCCATTGGCTTTTGAGGTTGTGAGTCTGATGGGAAAATGCAGTGTCGGCGTGGCAGTCTGCATTTGTAGGAACAGAGGTAGGCTGTAAAATTAGGCTGAAAACCTATAATAGAATGAATGCCCGCTGCAACTCTGAGAGGAAACAGCTTTTGGGGAAAATAACTCAGCAGTATGAATAGATTTTTAAATGCTCCTAACACTTGAGCATGAGCTTCTCTTCTAGCTCTTTATCCTGATAAATAACCAGAAATGAACACCAAAATTTATTCAGTGTTCACTGTAGCATCATTAATAGTGGGAAATGAAACAACCTAAACAATAGAAGATTACCATATTTAATACGTTAAAATGCGCTTGTATTATTTCACTATGAAAAATAATCTTTTTATGCAGGCAGAAAATGAAAGTGGGTTTTAAAAACCCTTAGGCACGCCTCCTCGGGGCAGCGCACCAGCACTGCAGGAACTGCTGAGAGCACGATTTTGAGGACTCTTGGCCCAAGAGTGACCTTGGCAAGGGCAGCACGCATCTGTGAGCCTCTTCTGCAGTCAAGATCCAAGTGCCCCTCATCCTGGGGCCCTGGTCACCTCTGTCCCACAAGACAGCACCCCTAGAAGAGCTCCAGCCCAAGATGAGCTCTGTAGCATCCCAACACTGTAACACAAGACCTTACCTGGCGAATACATCAAAGAGCGTCAAGACGCCCCTCGCCGCGTGTCCGGGGATTCTATCTAGAATACATCAGAAGGAAATGTCCAAAATGGAGAGTGTGGCATAGTTAGTACATAACCTAAGGAAATTCCAGATGCCTAATAATAGTAAACAGTGAGAGAAGATGAAGACGTTTACTAGAGTTTTTAATAATGGCCAAATATTTGTGCTGTCATATCGTCAGAGTGCAAAATTTGATGTGTCTCAGCTGTGTGTGAGAAAAGATGAAGAAAAAGCTTAAGAGAAAAAATAACTTAGCCAGTAAGCAGTGACCACACCTATATGGTTCCCTGTCATTTTCTACCAAACTATATGTGGTATAAGTCAATTAAGGAAAATATTGAGCCAGGTGTGGTGGTGCACACCTGTAATCCTAGCACTTGGGAGGCTGAGGCAGGAGGATCAGTGCAAGTTCGAAACCAACCTGGGCTACAAAAGTGAGCTCAAGGCCAGCCTGAAGTGCATAGCGAGACCCTGTCTCAAAAAGACAAAGGAAAATATTGAAAGAGATAATGAAAGAGTAGGGAAATCTCAGTACAAATAGTTCCTCTATTTCTTATTTATTGTTGCCTGTGTTGTGTAGATATTTTTCCATAAGCATGGGCTCGTTTTATAGTTAAAAGACAAGTCAATGGCATAAATAACCATCTCTGGAAACACTTTCTCTCTGCTGTGGCAGCCGATTTTCCTGCTTGGATCCGTGATGCATCCCGGGCGAGGTCAGGTCTACACAGCTGGGCTGGGGGCCTGATTGACCATTATGGAGACAGGCAAAGAGACCAGGTTCCCCACCACCTCAGAATGCGGTATGCTGGTGGCATCGTTCCCTGTACTTAGAAGATAAAATGACTTTGATAGATACCCAGGGACACAAGCAGCCTAGAAGGTCGAGAAAAACTCAGGGGAGTGAATGTTTCTAGCCAATGCTTGGCCAACAGCCAACATTTATAGCCAGTGTTGATAGCAAATACTTGATGCTTTCTGATCTTCCTCCAGTGCTGCTCGAGAATGTTGGAGAAGAGCTGGATCCTATCCTGGAGCCTCTTCTCCTGAAGCAGACCTTCAAGCAGGGCGGAAGTCTGTGCATCCGGCTCGGGGACACCATCATCGAGTATGCGCCTGACTTCCGCTTCTACATCACCACGAAGCTGAGAAACCCTCATTTTCTTCCCGAAACGTCAGTCAAGGTGGGTATTGACAGTGAGTGTTTCTTTATCAAATGTTACAATTTGATTAGGTTTTCCTCCTGAGTCATGGGAGGAACAGGTCTTGCTAAGAAAATCGGATTTTATCCCTTTCTGTGTTTCTTAACATAGCAGTAATAATTTCCACGTGTTGCTTTTGTATATACGGGTAATGAAAGAGCTCTCAGTGCTTTGGAAGAATGACCATGGGAATCTAATTTCTACAACCGGTATCATTCTGAGATTTTCATTGTTAAAAGCGTATGACACAGGCACATTCTTTGTAATAAAGGATGATGTGCTAATTATTGGAGTTGAAATTCTTGAGCAGAACTTCATTCTTCTGAGACTGTGCTTGGTGTTATCTATTTTTATATAGTTACTCAAAAGAACCATTTCCAGGCACAGTTCTTTCAGAACACTAGAAATTCCTTTGAAGAGCCAAGTCAGCTTGAAGGTTTCATCCGTGGCAAGAGTGGCTTCCTGATGTGCTCACGGGTTAACACGGCATCTTTTTCCTGGTTCTTATTCCTGATTCTAGCTGTGGCCAGTGCTCAGTGACTGTGTGGGGAGATGAAGGGTGGTGACAAGAAGTGATGGCTGAGACTGGGAAGGTCACACACAGAGGAAAAAAGCTACCCAGCAGGTTAGATGCTCTCTTTCCCTGGAAGTGCTTCCAGGAGTGCAGGTCTCTTTCCTCAAAGACGTGGGGACAGAGTCTGTAACTTGTTCCCTCCAGTGTGAATAAGCAGTCTGCCAACACAGCTGTGTGTGTGTGTGTGTGTGTGTATGAGTGTGCACATATGTACACACAGGCAGTGTGGGAGGTACAGAAGAATAACCGAGAGGACCTGCGAGGAGCCGGAGCTCAAGGTGCAGACACCGTGGGGACATGTCAGGGGCCAGGAACACAAGAGTGAAGCCTTGAACTTTGTTTTAGAAACAAAATGTTAAAATGTGAAACTCCTCAGCCATTCTTTTTAAGTAGGCAAAATGCAGCATGTTGTGTGGACACCTGAAGAACACCTGTCAGCTGCCTATGGGAAGAGGGAATGCCGTCCCGCGTAGGTACCAGCATGGACCTGAACTCCAGCTCGGTCGTTCTGACCAGGTGTAGGATTTGAGGCAGGCCTTTAACCTCTCCATGCCCCGATTGCCTCAGCTGGACGGTGGGACTGCTAACAGCTGTCTCCTACAGCTGGGACAGGACCGAAGCTCTCCTGTGTGTAACTCCAGGCGAGCTAGGGCTCACTGTTGGATGCTAATCATGAGCACTATTGCGTGATTTTCATAGAAACATGAACAAGAATGAAGCATAAGATGAAACAATAAAAATCCCAAAGCTGTGTTTAGAAAACAATGTTGAAAGAAATGACAGAAAACCATTTTTCCTTTCCAGTAAAATACGTGGAAATATCACACGTAACCTGAGTGTTCCATGGTGCTAACTGCTGGTTGTGGTGGCAGCCCTAAAACCTGAGCGGAGGAGGTTGACCTGTGGTTCAGGCTGAAACCCAGCAATCCCTGGAGCATCACAGGGCTTCATTAGTTTTAATTGCTGGGACTGATTAAACAGGGTTTAGAAAACTGAGCAAGGCAGTTTCTTGCTTTCATTTACAAATTGGAATGCTTCCTCTGGATCCTGCTTTTTTAGGGTCTTTTATGTACCTTTGGCTTTCCAAAGCACCCAGGGCGTGGTATCATGCTGCCATGATCCTTTCGAGTTCAAATGAAAATAAAATCATGACTCTGTATCCCTGTGATTTTAAGTGCTTATTCATGATTAATTGGCTGCATTTGCAAAATCTTGCTTTCGAAAGATCCCGTGTTGATAGAATACGGAGGAGCGCCTTCTCCAGTGGGAATGCCATGAAGTAGGGTTTATCCGACTCATCTCCCGACACCGTGCCCGTGGCCTGTGGACTGAAGCACCGTCACCTGCGTGCTAAGTCCCTCATACCACCGTGTGGCACTGTGGCTGAAACAAAGGCACTGGAATGGAGTGGGGAGGAAGGAAGGCTTAGGATGCAGGCGTGGCACCGACCCCGCCTGTGGCACTGGAGACGCGTTTGGGGGCTTGGGGATCCTGGGTGCTGCAGCCAGGAGGTTGCTGTGGTTTATTGCTGAGGGTGTGAGGGGTCCTCGCAGTGAGGAAGGGGACCAGACGGGGGCTCAGTGCAGCATGTGGGCAGGCAGGGGCGTCCTGAGTGCAGAAACACTGGTCCCCAGTTGGGAGGGAAGAGATGGTGGGAGCCAGGGAACCATTTGGTTGGCTTTTACTTTGTGAAACAGAGCCTGGAGCATGTTTGCCTGGGAAAGCACCTGGAGGGGAAGGATTTTCAGATGTGAGCAACAGAGAGATCTACTTGTAAGAGTAGCTTGATGGCCAGGGAGGGCGTAGGTGTAGGAGCACCGGGCGGCCTCCTCCGAAGGATACCACCGAAATGCGATTTCTTAGCACCCTGCGGTGGCTTGCGACCATACTGTAAAACACTCACGCAGACAGGGACGCAGCGTTTTTTCTCGTTGCTCTTTGTAAGACTGCCTTTATTTGGACAGTACTGGGACCCTTACTATGTAAATTAGTCAGTCAACCTGATTCTTGTTGGTTGCAGCAATAGAGTTTTCCATCTGACCATGAAAAATGAGAATAGATTGATCACCAAAACAACTCCTTTGAAGTATAAAAATTCCAAATGGGACAAACGTTTGTGACTTCATCCCATGGTGACGCTCCCCTGTGTATCTGATGATAAATGCCAGCTTCTACAAGTTCCACCTGAGGGCATGGTGCAGCAATAGGTAGCCTAGCCTGGCTCTTAGAGTCAGAGCTTGAGGAATGTGAGCAGAGGTTGCTTCAGTAAAAACAACGGTGCATTTGAAAAGTCTGTTCTTCACCCCCAGGTCACCTTATTAAACTTCATGATCACCCCGGAGGGCATGCAGGACCAGCTGCTGGGCATCGTGGTGGCACGTGAGAGGCCAGACCTCGAGGAGGAAAAGCAGGCGCTGATCCTGCAGGGAGCCGAAAATAAAAGGTGTGTGATGTCCTGAGACACAGGATTGTCTTTCTTGGTATTCAGATCACTCGGAATGAATTAAAGTACAATTTCGAGATCAGTTTTATTAAATTTAATTGGTGTACCAAGTGGGAAAATTTTGAATATAAGAAATGACAGTGCCTCTGTCTTCAATTTGGAAAATTGGATATTAGTGAGTGCGCTTTTAATGAGAAAGTTGTTAGGCACTGGAGGAACTAGAAAACCTGCCACAGGTCAAGGCAAGGTCCTTTCAACTCTTCAGCAAAGTTTTAGCACAGAAATTTGGGTTGCTTCTTGCGGGAGAGTGGTGTGCATGACAGTGCTGTGGCTACCCCCTGCCTGTAATCTCCACACCACAGGGACAGAGGACACCGCTCCAGAAGCGAGGGAGATTTCAGAAAACAAGTGGAGTGATAGCTGCCCCTGTTCATGCTGAGCTGAGCTCCTTGGCAGAGTGGGGGCCGCCACGTTTCTCTCTAGGGACCACGTGAATGGTTGTGAGGGAGGGAGCCGAATCAGGAAGGCCCCATCTTAGTGACATTTGGCAAGATGAGACATCAATTACATGATGTCACCACCACAGCTGTTTGTCACAAATGGATACGTTTCTTTAGGTTACAAGGTCTTTGTTCCTTATAAAAGAACAAGTACGTGAAGTGATTTTAAATGATTCCCCTTCTGAGAAAAGTGCGTTTTATTTCAGGCAGTTAAAAGAAATCGAAGACAAGATTTTAGAAGTTCTTTCCTCTTCAGAAGGCAATATATTAGAAGATGAAACTGCTATTAAGGTCTTATCTTCCTCCAAGGCCTTGGCTAACGAGATTTCTCAGAAGCAGGAGGTAGCTGAAGACACAGAGCAGAAGATCGACAGCACGCGCATGGGCTACCGTCCGATTGCCGTCCACTCCTCCATCCTGTTCTTTTCCATCGCGGACCTGGCCAACATCGAGCCCATGTACCAGTACTCACTCACATGGTTCATTAATCTTTTCATCCTGTCCATTGAAAACTCAGAGAAATCAGAGCACTTACCAGTAAGGTATGTAAGACAAATATTAATTAACACTGCCGGCTAGCTCTAGTCTGAAGATAAGTAATTTATGGCTTTCACTGTTGCTTAGAATGATGTGAGCATTACTGACACTTACCTAAAATGAACTTAATTATTTTACAGAAACAAATTTGTATTAGAAATTTAACAGAGGTATTCAAATGTTATCTGCCAAGGAATTGTTTACAGAGATACAGGATCGTAAGATAAGTCTCTGAAGAAGAAACATGTACCTTTGCTGGTCATGCAAAACATATTAATGACTGAACACGTGTGTGGAAAAAGTAGTCAGTAGCCCCAGGAGAGATGACGTCCATTCTTGAGTGTCTTCTCAAGTGCTTCCTTCACATTTAGATATATAGATAAAATCTGTCAAGAATGAGGATAAAAAGCCCCAAAGCTTATTGTTATTTGTTGGAACCAAAACTTTCTTATGTGATTCTTATCTACATAAAATACTTCATTCTAGACCAGACCCGGTGGCTCATGCTTGTAATCCCAGCACTGGGGTGCTGAAGAAGGAGGATGGCTGTGAGTTCTAGGTCAGCCTAGGCTACATAGTGAGTTCAACCCCAGCCTGTACTATGGGGTGAGAGATCCTGTATCAAACAAAACAATTAAAAAAAAAAAAACCCTCATGCTAGTGTTGGCTATTATAATAAATAATGGAATTAAAACCTTAATAGTAAATCTATGAGGGGACAAAATTGTTTTGATTTGTTATCAGTGAGATAATTTTCAGCTTTGTATTAAAACATGTTCTTAATGGGGTCCAACATGAAATTTCTTTTTGAACAAAAATGCTAATAACCACAGTGTTTCATTAACTTTTGTTAACCTTTAGCTTTCTTCTGATCTATACTCAACCTGGGAAATTCAACTGAATAGCTGCTCCTCACAGTTCAGAGTTGCTTTTAGGAACATCATAACCCTAATCTCACTGAAATCTGAACTGAATTTCTTTCATTATCAAGGTGGAAGACCAAAATATCTGAGTATTCGTAGCCTGAGTGGTGTTTTAGTTTATATCACTTGCTATTTTGCAGGCTGGAATTCAAGACTAATAAAAATACACAGAGGATGTGCTGGGCTTGGGAAAAGTGCTCTCAGGA
>PVKN010022045.1:0-15306 GCA_004027915.1 Capromys pilorides
GTATTTCATTATTTGACCAATCTTACATACCTATATCTATTAATCTAAAAAGATTTGATGATGAAGATATGTAATACAACCATTGTTAAATTTTTTGTTCTTGTTTTGAGATTCTGTACTATATGTACTCTTGCTTGTTACTGTTTTTCTATATTTGTTTCTGCTGTTTTTACTCTTTAAAATAAAATTTAAAAAAAAAAAATGTATTTGGTATAGGGTCTCACTATGCAGCTGGGACTCCTAGTGATCCTCCTGTTTTCAGCTTCTCCAGTGCTGGTGGCCAGCTCAGCATGCCCAGCGGCCAGGCCAGCATGGCATGTAGTGTCAGGGGTCGAACCCTGGTCCCTGTGCTTGTCTAAGTAGGTGTTTAGTCCACTGAGCCATCTTGCCAACCCTGGGGGCCAGTTTCTAAGATTAAAGTTATACACTGAAGAACCACGGTAGGACCTTAGTGGTTGGAAGGATGTTAAGGGAGATAAACACATCTTCATTCCCAGTCTTGATGGAAATAGATCCTTTTGTCCATGCAAATGAAAAAGCCTTTAAAGTTCAGTGTTAGCACTAGGATCAGCCAATAGTAGAGTATGCTTAGCTTACTTGAAGCTCTGGATTCAATCTCCAGCAACAAGTGACAATGTTCTGTATAGAGATACATAATTAGCATCTCAAGAGGCAAAGAGCAATAAACAAAGCCCAGGGAGACCGGTGGTTTGGGAATCCCAGAAAGCTGAGATTCAAGGAGAAAGATAACATCTTACCCTGAAGGTTTTCCATTAGCAGTCTCCTCCCTTGCTTGAAACTTTTATAATTAGTATTTGTGTGAACTTAGCATTGGGCAAATGGAGGTCAGAGATTGTAACACTTCTTTACTAAAGTGATTATGCACCTGAGCACATTCCTACCCCCTCCCCCACCAAAAGTGAGATACTTCTAAGGGTCAAGGCTCATTTCAAGAGAGATAAGTCTCAGTGAGTCCTCTAAGCTAAATTCATCGGTCTTCTCATCGTTCCTTTCGGCACCGACACATAACTTTACAACAGTTCTGACATGCCCTATTCCTTCCATTACCATCCTTTATGCCAGTATCACCAATCCTCAGCCCACTCACTACCTTGTACACTGGCTTCACATGCATTTTCTTCATTTTCACATGGCTTCCTCTTGTCCACCCTAACAGTCCTACTATTATCATCAGAGCAAAACCCTCACAGGCACATAACTACACAATGAATCATTTTAAGTGGGTGGATAGTTTTAGCTTGCTGTCACTTCTTGGTTGTCAAAGAATATATTTTTAATCATTTTCATTTTGCTTTTTCATTCCAATCCATTGAAATTCAACTCTCAAATAACCAATAAATTCCTGAGGGGAAAAACTGACATCTGAGAATGATCTGGCACAGACAAATCATATTGTTCCCCTGTTGCACATAAAATGCCATAGAAGATCCAGGATCCCAGGGCTACTGGGGACCAGGGGCAGCAATTCCTTGCAGAGGCAAGTGGGTATGATTACTTTGATGGATACTAAAGTTAGCAGTTAATCAGAATAGTCTGACCTGCAGTAGGCCTAGTTGATCATGTTGTTTCTACAAGTTAAAAGAGTGAATAGTCTACTAAATCTTCCATTCTGTGCACAACTCAAGAAGTTTAGGTCAAATGAATAGAAGTCTAGACTATGTCATAAAAAAGCAGACCCATAGCCCCTCATTTAACTACTGGATTTGACCAAACTTACAATCTCAGAACTCCTTAAAAAGGTCAGGTCCACATAAGAAAGGACTCGACTTATTAAACTTTTAAAGAAGTTCAGGGCCGGTGAGATGGCTCAGTGGTCTAAAGCACCTGCTTAGGCAGCCACAGGGACTGCGGTTCAATCCCCGGCACCATATGCTGCACCAGCCCCAGCCCCAGGGCAGGCTGAGCCAGTCAGAACACAAATAAATAAATAAATGAGGTTTAAAAAAAAAAAAGTTCAAACTAGGAAAATTCATAAAGATAGGAAAGGTTTAATGGTGGGATATGTTTTTCCCTCCATCTTCCTATTGGCTGCAACTCTAAGAATGAGAAGGATGTCTTTGTTGGGATTTTTATCTTATTCTGCTGTTTAGGTGATATGGAAGTGTGATGTGTATGTCATGCAATTTCTCAATCACCTTCCGGGGATACATTCTAAACTATGGCACCTGCAAAACAAAGCCTGGTCAGTATCATATGCAAGAGAGTCATGTGAAAAGCAGTTTGTTTAGTGATATATAATTAAAGATTGCATGGAGGATGCATCAGAGTGTTTCAAGAAAACACAATATTAACGCTTATGAAACTCACTCTACTGACCACTGCCTTCAACCTGTGTAACCTCTGAAGAAGTGGCCCATATTCAAGCTTGTCAATCTCAAGGCTTGACTTAGTTTTCACAAGATGGCAGCCAGTGCCAATTGGTCCTCTTCAAAATCCTTAGATATTTGCGAGTCATAAAACTCATGACATGAAGGTGACTTTGGCATTTGTAATGACCAATTCCTCTCCAGTTGCCTCCAACTCAGAGACAACTCTTTCAACACCATCTCATTCCTCTCTTCCTTCTACTTAATTCTATTTTCTGTCACAAGCAATTTTAAGATTACAAGTAAGCGAAAACGAGCCTTCGAGTCAAACTAAGCACACTGTTCTTTGTTTTTTTCTGGCAGGCTTGTCTAAGCAGGCAGCTTTAGACCGCTGAGCTATCTTGCTGGCCTGCAGACTATTTCTAAGTAGTTTATTTCTCTATATTTTTCAATACTACAAAATGTATTTATGCATGAGCTGGATCACAAGATACCAAGGAACTGAAAGAGACCATTCAATTCCCCAAAGAGATTGCTTTGTTCCTGTGGAGTCATTTATGGTATGACAAAAACTGACTTAACAAACACCATAGCGGGGTGAAAAGCCATGAATCACTAAACCAAGCAGGTGACAATTACGTACCCAAATGGCAAAGAGACAGGGTGAGAGTTGGCATTTATTTCTTCCAGCAACATCAGGATTTCTTTAAATCCTGCATGTCCATACCTTAACCATGCCTATGTGTTGTTTAATATTGATAAACAATTCTAGTTAGGTAGGGGAATACGTTCTCATCCAGAGTTTAAAAGGGACATGAATATACTTTAAACTACATATCACATTTTTAAATATATTATGTATTTTATTATTCCAATTCAGTGTCTCACATTTGCAATCTAAAGATTATTAAAGTTAAAAAAAAAAAGATTCTATCATCTCTTAGGGTAACACTGCTCAGAAATTATATTGCTAATTTTTCTCTATTCCTCAAAAGGACAAACAGTATTTTATTAGGGTGACTATGGGCTGTAGAATAATCTGACTTTTCAGGAATACTGGCTCTGACTGACATTAATTCAAAGGACACCAGTGTGGGCTTACGGAGGTGGGTGACCAGTGCTCTTTTAGCTGAGGTCCTTCTCACAGTGAGCCCAGTGGGCCCTAGAACCTATCCTATAATTATTTCTTCAGCTCAGGGTTGCATACTTTTTTAAAAATTTTGTACCAGGGAATAAAACTCAGGACTCTGTGGTTGCCAGGCAGGTGCTGTGCCTGAGCTATACCCCAGCCTAAGAACTGCATAATTAAAGACCTGCTTAGTAGCTGCAGAACTCACATTGGTTCCCCCACCTGGAGTAAGGGTTATTGGAAAAAGCTGAGTAAAAGGCATTAGAACTGCTTCTAACTAGAAAATAAGCCCATAGCAATATTGCAGCTCTAGGGGGATTTACAAGATTAGAGCCACCAAAGACTTGGAAGGCAAAGGGGTGATTTCCACCACATCACCATTCAACTTGCCTATTTGGCCTGTGCATAAGTCAAATGGTGCTTGGAAAGTGACATGAATTATCACAGGTTTAAAGAGACGGTGACTCCAATTGCAGCTGCTGTACTGGATATGGCTTCATTGCTACAGCAATCACCACATCTCTAGGGAGCTGGCATGTAGCTGTTGGTCTGGCAACTGTTGTCCTTCTACATTTATCAACATAGGCTACCAGAAACAGTTTGACTTCAGCTGACAATATCAGAAATATACCTTCACACTCTTATCTCAGGTTATATTGTCTCCAGCCTGTCATCAATTAATTCATACGGGTCTTTTTAAACAAACAAACAAACAAACAAACAAAAACAAGGATTGGGGCTGGCAAGATGGCTCAGTGGTCTAAAGTACCTGCTTAGGCAAGCTTAGGCAACCGCAGGGACCGCAGTTCAATCCCCAGCACCACATGCTGCACCAGCCTCACACCCAGGGCAGGTTGAGCCGGCCATAAAAAAAACAAAACAAAACAAAACAAGTTGAGGTTGGCATTGAACTCACTACATAGCCAAGGCTAGCCTCAAACTCACAGCAATTTTCTTGTCTCAGCTTCTCAAAGTGCTGGGATTATACACGTGTGCTACCATGCCCAGCTCTGTTGATAGGGATCTTGATTGCCTTTTCCGTCCTATATCATGGTGATCTACTCCACTGACACAAGAGAACAAGTAGCAACAACTTCATTGATAAGACACAAGCTAGGGAGTAGGAAACAAAGTAAATTTAGAGGGCCTTCTGTGTCAGTGGAAGGTCTACAAGTCGAGTTGGAGGGATGTGGCATTAACCCTTCTAATGGTGAAAGGACACAGTGCTGTTCCTGGCCCCCCCAAAACCAAATCAGACCCAGTACCCAGCAGGCCCCTTTAGATTTTGGAAGCAAGTTTTCATCCCGTTGCACACCAACCCATTCGCTAAGTGGACTGAGAAGCTGACAGTTCTGAGTGGGGCCCAGCAAAAAAAGCAAGGTCTGCCTCAGTGGAGGCTGCTGAGCAAGCTGCTGTACCACATGGACCACACACCCCAGTAGATCTGTGGTGCTCGCTGTGAGAGAAGCTGGAGACCTGGGCAGGCCCCTCTACATGTTACAGGGCAAGCCCTCAGGATTTTGGAGCAAAGCCCTACATCCTCTGTGGATAGCTACTGTTCTTTAGAGAAACAACTTTTGGCTTGACACTGGGCCTTAAGCAGAAGGTGAATGCTCCATCATGGGCCATCAGGTTACCATGAAATTTGAGCTGCACACAGAGGGGGGTAATCTGATATACCTAGCCAGAAAACTGGGCACACAAGGCTGCTCCACCACTGAGGGGAAGTTGTGGGAGCCTTGGCTTGAAATGATGCTGAGAGCACAATGATAGGTCAGGATTCAAAACTTCCCAGGCACCCTGTCCCCAAACTCTCTACCCCTTGGCCCCAGAGCCAAACCCAAAACCACAGAACAGGTCTACCTGACTTTAACCTGGGCAAGCAACCTCTGAAACTCTCCTTTGTTAACACCAAAGGTCCCCCACAGACCAGGCAGCCCTGCCAAGATTGGCTCTCCCTCAACTGTTCCAGCCCCCAATGAAACCTGAGATCTGGCTGTTACCTAGCTGTTCCATCCCTTGATTACCCTCCCTGCAGGATCCTATAAAGTCTCCTGCCCATCCTTTGTTCACTGCTATCCTGGTCTGCCAGGTAGGCAGCCTGCTTTGATGCTCCCAGTAAGTCTTTTTTACTTGCATCAGAATGCCTGGCCTGGTCGATTGCCTGGGTTTGAACCTAACACACAAGTCACAGGAAGAGGCTCAAGCCCTTGCAGTTACTCTCCCCACATTCCCTTCTCCCAGGGCACCAATGCCTTTCAGTGTTCCCTATGATCTGAAGGAAAAATCTGCTTCTCAGGTTTCTGTAGACTATGCATAGCCAGCAACCAAAGGGCTACTCAGAAAGGCATTCTGGAAAAACTGAACGGGAGAATTTAGAAACACTGGATCTCCTAAAGAAAAGCGCGGAAAATTTAGCTTACTTAGCTGACAAAAACAATGAAGTGCTAATACTTAAGTGATTTCTAGGCTATTCTAACTCAACCATTAATCCACTAAGTGTTTTTTTGTTTTTTGTTTTTAATTACAACTCAAGTCTTTAGTTTGAAGAGACACCCCTCACACATACATGTTGACATTTGATCTGCCAATGTAAAACATTCTTATAACATAAACTGGTGTTGAATTCAAAACACGTTTTATAGGAAGAAAATGCTGTCCTTTGCAAATATTTGGAACATCTGTCAAAAGAAAACAAAATGACAGGAACACATACAAATGCTGAAGTTACTGACTGAACTGTGAACACAGAGGAAGGAACTTTTGAAGTTTCTGAATCTATCTTCTTCTGAAAGCATGAACCATCCCTAGACTGTCTCCGATATTTAATCAGCCTTCTCAAATCTTTCTGGAGGTTATATACCTCATCTCTAGAAAAGAATTATAAACTCGTTTTTAATCATTTAAAATAAAAAGAATAAAATAGAAGATTAAAGGTCACATCTTTGAAGTAGCTTTGCCACATGCAGAGCACAGTATTAGCTTTAAAAAATGAAAGATTCTTGTACTTGTGTTATTTAAATAGAAAGATCTGTCCCTATCTTCCTCTATAAAAACTAGCATGCTATATCCATTTCAGTACATGAATTTCATTGTACTTCATGTAGTTTTATATTTGGGATGGGGCTAAAATAACAAAAAAATCAACTGGTAGAGAACTGTTAATAAAATCTTAAAACATTGTCATGAGATCTGATCAAATCAAAATCAATCCCTGGGGCTGGGGAGATAGCTCTGTGGCATAAGTGCCTGCCTGGCAAGTGCAAGTTCGTGAGTTTGAACCCGGTCCCACCAAAAAAAAAAAAAAAAAAAAAATCCTAGATTAAAAAAACACATTTCAGGGGCCAAGGATATAGCTCAGCAGCTTAAGCGCCTGCCTGGCAAGTGCAAGATCCTGAGCTCAATCCTTGGTACCACAAACAAAACAAAACACTTTTCATTATATAAATAAATTCTGCTCTTTGCCACAAACTTTCACTGTTGGCAGATCCTGATTGATATAGGCAAATATGTAAAATGAGAATAGGAAGTAAATACAACAGTCCGGTTCATCTCAGAAGGTGTCCTGGTCCAAACGCCAGCTGCTCTCGCCTCTCTGGTGCTCAGCGGAGTGTGACCAGTTCCTCTGAAGAGGTAGGGTGGATGGCAACAGTGTTGTCAAAGTCAGCCTTTGTTGCTCCCATTTTGACTGCAACTGCGAAACCCTGCAGCATTTCATCACAGCCAATACCCTGCATGTGGATCCCAACCACCTGAGGAAAAAGGGAGAAGGAAAGTGAAGCTTTTATTAGAGATGTGCTCATGACGTTAAGAAAGAACAGGGGCTGGGGTGTACTCCGCAGTGGAGAGTGCGCCACACGGCACTTCCTCAGGCTCTCCTGGTCCTGGCCAGCTTTCCTTCTTCTGTCCCATGTGACTACTTGCTGTCTCCTTCGTACAAGGGGGCCTTGTCTGGATGGCCTTCCTCCCCTCTTGCAGAGCTGAAGCCCATTCACCTTCTGCACGGTCAGAGTTGTGTCTTCCCAACCAAGCTAAGCCTTCACGTGACCTCTCCGGAGCCAAAGCTCTCTGTGACAGCCCCATCACAGTTACAATGGGACTTTTTTGAGGGACTAGACAATTACAGTCTATCTTTCCCAGAAGACTGCTCTCTAGAAGGGACCCCACTTGCTTTTCCTCTCACTCTACCTGCAGACAAGCACGATGGTCAGCACTTCAAAGGCCGCTAATCCATTTGTGCCAATTGGCTACATGAATGGCATGAAGAGTATTTGTTTCTGATCACACTCTCTGTTGGGATTTCTCTCTATATTAGAAACTATTAGTAATTGACTACTGTCAGCAAATAGCTTTAGGTAAAGAGCTCTCTAAAAAGCAAAATCAAAGGCTGACCAGATAGCTCAGTGGACTAAGCACCTGCTTTGGCAAGCGCAGCAATCAGGGTTTGATCACTGATCCTGCATGCCATGCCAGCCCTGCCCCAGGGAGTGCTGAGCCAGCCACCAAGTCCGGGCATGGTGGCCCATGCCTGTAATCCCAGGGCTGGGGAGGCTCAAAACAGAAGGATAAGTCTAAGCTGCATAATGAAGAATTTAGAAGCGCTAGATCTCCTAATGAAAACCACAGAATCTCCTAATGAAAACCCTGTACCAGGGCTGGTGAGATGGCTCAGTGGTCTAAAGCGCATGTGTCGGAAAGTTTGGGCTCACCGCAGGGACTGCGGGTCGATCCCAGGCACCACATGCTGTGCCGCCCCCCACACCCCCCAGGGAAGGCTGAGCTGGCTGTAACACAAATACGTGAGGTTTAAGAAAATAAAATAAACTTTAAAGAAAACTCTGTACCAAACACATTTTTTAAAAAAGTAAAATCAGATTACAAAATTAAGCTACAAAAATAAATGGTAAAAACAAATTATACATTTTAAAATCATTAAGCAAGGCCAGTTCCATCTGGAATTACAGTGAAATTCCCCTGGACATATTAACTTGAAATAACCTGATGTTAACTAATTACCTACTTTCCTATTGTTCTGTCTCTGTTCTCATCCTACAAGAAATGTAGCTTTGCAGTGACCAATCTGCTTTCTGTTGTGTCATTTCTGCTTTCTTTGGCCTTTTTATCTCTAAAACTCAACCTCTTCTTCTCAGCTCAACCAACTCCCTCTGGGAAAAAAGTATCTAAAATCAAAAACAGACCACTTTAAAAATCAAAAATAGACCTAAGGCTGGGGAAATAGCTTAGTGGCATAAGCGCCTTCTTGGTAAGCGCAAGGTCATGAGTTCAATTCCCAGTAACACCAAAACAAAAACAAATGAACCAAAAAGTGGCTAAGATGACAACTTTCATTATGTGTTTGAATTATATGTAATATATAGTATTAATATAAAACAAAAAACTTAAATCAAGTATTGTGTGTGTGTTAAACACAGCTACATTTTCAGGCACTATGACCTACACTGAACTTACAAAAAGCCCCCAGCAACAGCAGGAACTTTATATTTTCCCTATCTGTTAGTCTTCAGAAGATTGCCAGGTAATGTTTACCAAATGAATGAATGAAGACTGGTATAAAGAAATAAGATATGAAGAGATAAGGTGAGATTTCGCTGACTCACCCCTCAGAAATCTTGCCCTCTGACCAATGTTCAGAGTCTGGTAAGTTCAGAGCCTGGAAAGAACAAGCTTGGTGTTGCTGCCAGCTACCCTCTGCCAGTGTCAGGCAGCACCAAATGACATAACGAGGGACTGCGTCTTGCAGTTTTGTCATCCCAGGCCCCTGGGAAGATATGGACTACACTTTTCTTGGTAACACAAGTTGGAAACTATATCCAAATCTTCATTCAAGCCACTGCTCCTTGCAGAGCCATGGTGCCAAGGTACAGTTTATCACTAAAGCTAAAACAGAACTAACTCTCCTTCCAGTTTGGGCTGAGACACATGCAGCTCAGTGGTAGAGTACTTGTCCAGAGGCATAAGGCCTTGGGCTCAGTCTCCAGCACTGCCACGCCAAGCCAAGCCAAGCCCAGCCAAACCCCATTTCAAACAAATTTCCTAAACTTCCAATATTAAATTCTGTTAGTAAAAACAGCTCCCTACTCTGTCCTAGGACAGAAACTAAACCCTTTTATAACACTGCAAAATAAATACTATTTAAATGCAAATCAAAACCATACTGAGATAGCACTTCGCACCCACAACAAAGACCAGGAAGAAGTAAGTGTTGGTAGGGAGAAGAGAAAACAGAAACCTCATTCTTTGCAGAGGAGAACAGAAAAGGATGTAGACACAAGAAACAGGCAGGGTCATCAGAGTTAAACCAAATAGATTATCTTAGAAAAAAACTGGTTGAATAAAGTTTACTGTACTGTTTCATTAAATTTAAGACGACCTTCCAGTAAACTTTACATTTACCAATATTTTGGAGTTTCCTATCCATCGTGGCCTACAGGTCAGTGATGCCAAGCTTTGGGTGGTCTTTTTCCTTCCCTGTACTTCTTTCAATACAGCTTCACTATGCAGTTCGAGCTGGTCTTGAATACACTTCGTAGCCCAGGCTGGCTTCGAACTCACAGTGATCCTCCTGCTTCAGCCTCCCAAGTGCTGGGTGGGATCACAGGCATGCACTACCTACACCAGGTCTAGTTCCCTTATTTTTAAAAAGGAATGAGATTTTCTTTGTAAATGATATATAAGAAGACTCCCCTTACACACAGTATGCTCAAAAGATATGATGAAAGTTTAAGTCAAAAAAATTTACTACAGCCAGGCGTGGTGGTGCACGCCTGTCATCCCAGCACTTGGGAGGCTGAGGCAGGAAGACCAATGTGAGTTTGAGACCAGCCTGGACTGGTCTCACTGTGAACAGTTCAACCCTGGGGAGACACGATGGTGAGAAAGAGAAAAGACGATGAATAGCTGGGCTAGGTGGTCGCCAGTCTGCCTGATGGGCAAGACTAACTCAACGCACACAAAAACCATCCTTTAGTTATACTTCTACAAAGTTTGCATCACATGACACAAGGCTGCCCAGCCATCAATAGCTGGCCTAAACCAGACAGGATGTTTTTCTCAGCACCGGGGTAGCTTCAGGCAGGGAGGCCCACACTTGATCAATTTCCTGGCTTCTTGCGGCTCCCAGCACTGGACTACAAAAGTGAGCTCAAGGCCAGCCTGAACTGCATAGCGAGACCCCGTCTCAAAAAAAAAAAAAAAAATTTACTACAAGGGCCAGCAGTAAAGCTCAGCAGACTAAGCGCTTGCTTAGGGGCCAGGGTTTGATCCCTGGCACATCATGCAACATTGGTCTTGCCCCGAGGTGCACTGAGCCCAGTGATGGAGTATGGGTGTGGTGGCCCATGCCTGTAACCCCAGCACTAGGGAGGCAGAAATACGGAGGATCATTATGAGTCTGAACTGCATACTGAGACCTTGCACAAAACAACAACAAAAAAAACCTTTAAAAAATTTACTACAGTAAAAGACATTTACTACTAGTCCTTTACTTATTTAAATGCATTTGGTATGCAGCTTGGACTCGTGATCCTAATGCTTTCAGCCTCTCCAGGGCTGGGATTATAGGCTTGTGCCACCAGACTGGGTGGCTGGCTTGGTACCCAGGGGGCGGGGCTGACATGGCCTAGAGATGGAACCGGACTCCCTTCACTTGCCTACACAGGTGCTTAGTCCACTGAGGTATTTCTACTACTTGCTATTAAAACAATACTTTGAGGCTCAGAGTTGTGGCCAGCTTGGGCTATAAAATGAGTTCAAGGCCAATGTGAACTGCATAGTGAAACTCTGTCTCAAAAAGACAAAAGGAAAAAAAAAGGGAAGGTGGCAAGAACAATGGCTGAGTATGCTTGAAGCAAGAGGGAATATTTTGGGGGGGATTATTATTATTTTCTTTTTGTGGTACTGTGGATTAACTCAAGTCCTTGCGCTTGCCAGGCAAGCACTTATTCTACTGAGCTATTTCCCCGGCCCAAGGGGGATTATTGATGAGGTATATTTTACTAAAATAATTTTTTTTTTTTTTTTGGCAGTATCAGGGTTGAACTCAGGACCCTGCACTTGCCAGACAAGTGATTTTTCTACTGAGCTATTTCCCCAGTCCCTAAAATAATTTTTAAAATTTCAACATCTATTGTATTTTTATTACACTATTTAACACAGACAAAAGGGGGACTACTCAGTGAACCACAGAACTCACCTACCTGGTCTCTCCACACCCCTTGCCCTCAAACCAAGATACCAAAACCCTTAACAGTTCTGCAAAGTGCTGTTGATATCACTGGATTTTTCCATACCTTTTCCTCTTTGTTAGCACAAATCATTTTCATCACACATTTTGTTTTCCTTGTCGTCACTGCATGGTACATTGGGGTGAAGGCAGTTGAATAGATCTTCACATTGTCTTTTCCATATTTATGAATGGCTTCATCTATAATATACATTTTAAAAAGCATTTATGAAAATTAAGCAACGGAGAGATAGTCAGAAATACATGACTTGAATCAAATCATGGGGAAATATCAAAATAAAGGACATTCTACAATGAGACAAGAAAATGTCTATTTTAAGGTAGACCAAAGAGTTATAAGAACTGGGCCAACGAGATAGCTCAGTGGTCTAAAGCGCTGCTTAAGCAAGCCTAGGCAAGCTTAGGCAACCCCATGGCACCACATGCTGTGTCAATCCCACCTCCAGGACAGGCTGAGCTGGCCATAACATAAATAAAGAGGTATAAGCACTATACATTATCCCTTACGGTAGAGTGAATTCTAGACGTGGGGAAAAATACTGAAAATTACATAAATGTGATAATTAACTAGACTTGTAGAAAGTTCAGACTTGAAAATTATACTGGGGCTGTTCTGAAATAACACATAGCCAGACCTATGGTGCATACCTGCAACCCTAGCCCTTGAGAGTAAAACAAGAAGATCACAAGTTCTGAGTCCAGCCTGGGCTATGTAGTGAATTCAAGGCCAGCCTGTACTAGATAGCACGATTCTCAAAAAAAAAAAAAAAAAAAAAAAAAAAAGCGGGGAGGAGGTAGCAGATTTCATCTCAGCAGATTAAAGCGCCTACTTAGGAAGATGCAGAGGTCAGTGGCCCAGGGTGTGCTGAGACAGCAACTGAGATTGGACACAGTTGAAACTAGGCATGGTGGTGCACACCTGTAATCCCTGCACCTGGGAGGCTGAGAACAGGAGAAACACTACAAATCCAATCTGTGTAGTGAAACCCTGTAGTCCCTGTAAACCCTGCACTAAATACACACACACACACACACACATATACACATTCACACATACACACAACAAAACATACTAAACTATAGTGAAGAATATATGGTATATGTAAGCTTATAATAAAATAATTAAGTAAAAATATTAAGACATACAGGAGTCTCAAAGCCCTGCAGTCCCAGCCACTCCAAAGGCTAAGCCAGGGAGATTATTGTGACTTCAAGGGCAGTCTGGGCTACACAGAAGTTTCAAGGCCTGCCTACATTACATAGTAATAGCTGTCTCAAAAACAAGAGGGGCCAGTGAGATGGTTCAGCGGTCTAAAGCGCCTGCTTAGGAAAGCTTAGGCAACCACAGGGACTGAGGTTCGATCCCCAATCCCCTGCACCACATGCTGCGTCAGCCCCACCCCTAGGGTGGGCTGAGCCAGCCATAATATAAAGCAAAATAAGACAAAACAAAACAAAAAAACAAGAAAGAAGGAGGAGGGAAGAAGGGAGGGAGGGAAGGATGGGCAGACAGACAAAGGAAAAATCCAGGCATGCTGGCATGTGTTAGTAGTCTCAGCACTTAAGAGGCTGGGCCAAGATCACTTGTACCCAGGAGTTAGAAGCCTACCTTGGCTACCCAGAAAGATCCCGTCTGAAATAAATAAAAATGAAGAGTATAACTTGGGGAATGAGACAGATTTAGTTGACTGACAGAGACCTAGCTCAAAGAGCAAAATCATAAACACCCTTCCTCTTTTAAGTACCTACCTTCGGTGAGCCCTACTGTCCCAATAGGGGGGTGGCTGAAGACCACAGTAGGGATATTGTCATAGTCTAATTTGGAATCCTCTTTGCACTCGAAGAGTCTATGGGCGAGTTTTCGGCCAGCAGCTATTGCAACTGTAGAGACATTTCAAAGTCAGCACTGATCCTCTTGCTCCTTCGAACACAGCAGAACTGTTCTACTCGTCCTTCAGCCATCAGGCGTAACTCCCGGGCACCATTATTGTTACTATTATTATTTGGTCTCTGAGACAGGGTCTCGCCATGCAGTTCAGGCTGGCCTTGAACTCACTTTTGTAGTCCAGGCTGGTCTCAAACTCACACAGATCCTCCTGTCTCAGCCTCCCAAGTGCTGGGATGCCAGGTGTGCGCCACCACGCCCAGCACAGGCACCAAGTTTTATACCTCATCTCATTATAATATCTAGCACAGCACAATGAAGAAGTATCAGTGCCTTAGCCAGCCATTCAAAACTACTGGCTTATATAAATTCTGTATATTCTGTTATAAAAACAAGATTCACATTCATAAGTTCCCAACTGCCTAGCAGTAATGAGGATAGCAGTTTGCTTACATATTTATAGAGCTAAGTATAGTAGTTTTGTACATCTTCCACTCACATTATACCCATTTCATTAGATTTTTAAACTTGGGCTGGGGATGTGGCTCAGTGGCCGGCTTGCCTTGTATGCACAAAGCCCTGGATTCGATCCCCAGCACACACACAAGATTTTGACTTAAAAATTTATTACTGTTTTTACTTTTAATGGTCTTTTTAACTTCTAATGGTCTTTTTAAAAGGGGGCCTACATGGTGGCACACACCTGTAATCCCAGCACTTGGGAGGCTGAGGCAGGATTGGTGTGAGTTCAAGACCAGCCTGGGCTACAAAAGTGAGTTCAGGGTCAGCCTGAACTACATAGGGAGACCCTGTCTCAAAAAGGAAAAAAAAAAAAAAAGAGGGGTAGGAGGCTGAATACAGCAATAGAGCCAGTTATTAATTTTATTAAATTTTATATTGAGTTTTCCTCTAAAATATCTGTAGAAGACATAAGAAATTCACATAGATACACTTTTCAACGTTTAAATTATGCTGATTTTTTTTTTTTTTTTTTCAGGGTCTCACTACTAGACAGGACTTGTAGTGATCCGCCTATTTACAGCCTCCCAAGAGCAGGAACTACAGGTGTGCAGCACCATGTCCAGTCTCAATTACCATCTTGGTGTACCCTGGGGGTGGGGCTGGAATGGCAGGCCCAGGGATCAAGCCCCGGCCCCTGCTTGCAGGTGCTTTTATCCGCTCAGCTATTTGGTCAGCCGGCTAAGACATTTTTGAAACAACGCTTGTTTTGCTTTTCATAAAACTACTTCCTGTCAAAAAGTATAAAATTTCAGTCTGTGGAGGTGAGGAACCTCAGTGAAAAAGTACTTGCCTACTGTGTGCTGGATTGAATTCAGTTCCTAACACAAAAATAATTTCTTTTTTTTTTATTTTAAAGAGTAAAAATAGCAGAAACAAAGATAGGAAAACAATAACAAGAATACATATAGTATGGGATTTTCAAAACAAGAAAAATTTAACAATGGTTGTATTGCATATGCTCATCATCAAATCTGTTTAGATTGATATAGATATGTAAGACTAGTCAAACAATTAAACATTAACACAATAAACCTTTGTTTTTTTAACTCTTCCAAATACATTTTGTATTTAAGTCACTCTTCTAAACAATAATAAATAATAATAATAATAATAATAATAATAATAATAATAATAAAATTTATAGGGGTTGGAGATGCAGAAAATGCAAGGTCCTGAGATT
>PVKN010022046.1:0-15317 GCA_004027915.1 Capromys pilorides
CCTCCCACCAAGGTGGAAGCCCAGCTGGACAGGAGGGCCTTTGTCCGCTGCTCAGCCTGCTGGGAGGCCTGGCTGTGGCTGGAGTTTGCTTAGCATTAATCATTGACCAGGTGCCAGGGACTGAACCCCTCTGGCCAGCCCAATGCAGGCTGCTAGGGGTTGGGGCCTTGGCCTCCAGCACGGTGGGGTGAGGCTTAGGTGGGGCTCACCTGGGCTGGGGAGGAGCAAAAGCCGGGGGAGTGGAGGATGCTGGCCCAGGTGGGGGTACAGAGAGCAGACCCTAGGGGGAGGCGTGAGGTGCTCTCGGTGCCTAGCTGGGTCCTGGTCCAGAGGTCCCACCTGGGGCAGCGGTCCCAAGGCTGCAACAGTGGAACTTGTACAGCAGCCAGGAAGAGGCCATGAAGTCATGATGCTCAGATCAGACCGGAAGTGGATGGGGAGAGAAGAGTAAGAGGCGGGGCCAGAGAATACAGTACAGGTTTAACATTTTTAAATTACTTCAGCAAAAGACGCTGCCGCTGAGCCTCCTCAGGATTCTCCTCACTTGGAACACACTGCATCTTTCAAGCTGCTTTCTGAAGCAGTCCTGGAAGTCCTCTGCCTGGTCTTTATGGGGTGTGACCAAAATCCAGTGGCTGTGGCTGTTGGGATGAGGCAGGGGACAGCGAGGGAGGCTGGTGCAGCGCTTCCTGTGCTGTAATACCCTGTGACAGTGTACACACTCCCCTTTTGTGTTGATCACACCTCAGAGGCACCGGAGCCCCGGCTGCTGGGCGTGAGTGGCTTCCTCTCACATTCCTCAACCCCTGTGCAGGTGCTGCAGCCCAGCCGTGGCACTTCACCAATGAGCCAGCAGGGCCAAGTCCCAGAGTCCAGGAAGAGCGCAGGGAGGCAGCCTGAGCCCAGAGCCGGGGCCCGTGTGCTCTGTCCCAGGGAGGGATTGGGCCCCCAGCAGCAGAGGAGGACAAGGCCCCTGATGTGGAAGGGGGGTGCGAAATCTGGCCAAGGTCTCCCCCCTCCGCATGTTCTCTCAAGGAGGAGAGCCAGTGCCCTGGGAGGCTGAGGCGGAGAGATCACAGGACCTCGGGTGTCACCCAAGTGTCTCAGGTGTGCCGGCCTTCAGTACCGCCTGCCCTGCCTTTGGCTTTAGAGCTGAGAAGTCAATATTGACTTACAGTCCAGAATAAGCCCAGACTTTCTTCTCTGTGGAGGGGTTATCTGGTCTGAAGGGTTAATCAGTGACCACTTTGGGGGGTGGCGCTGGGAGAAGAAAGGAGCCATTCAGCTCCAGGCCTCGCTTGGCCCAGCCTCTCCCCGCCCCACTGCGGATGGACCCCACCCTGTTGGTGGGTGAGGATGGGACCTGTGGGAATCTGAGCCTGAGTCCAGCAGGTGTGCTCTGGACACTCAAGCAGATGTGCTGGAGGAGGGTGTCCTGTGGGCAGAGCTAGGCCTGGGAGGAGCGAGCAGACCTCAGAGAGCACTCCTAGGTGGCCCGGGGGAATGCAGCAGCTCCCCTGAGGGCCAGGACATTGGAGCCCAGCACGAGGCCGTTCTGCCTCTCACACACTCTGTGACCTTGAGCAGGTGGCTTAGTGCCTCTGGGCCTCAGGTGTGTCACCTTCCCCCAGGGTGACTTCAGGGGCTGAATGAGGACCTGCACTGATGGAGAGCAAAACAGCTGAGTGTTTAAAATGCAAATAGGCTGAAGCCTCCTTGCTCCCAGGGAAAGAGCCCAGCCCTGCAGTTTTGATAGCTCTTTGGCTTTGGGAAACACAGTGATGAATTGTGAGGGTTTAGGTGATGGTTTCCGGTGCCCCTGCCCAGGAGGCTGAGATGAAGCAGGAGAGAGCCGAAGCTGAGAGTGTTAGTGCACAGCCCTCGCTGAGGGAGGCAGATGAAGCAGGAGGATTGCGTGCTCAGGCTGGGGGAGTGGCCAGAGGACCCAGGAATGGGTGGGAAGGTAGAGCTGTCTGGTACCTGGAGAGCTGCAGCACTGGGCAGAGTAGAGACCAACAGAAGAACATCATCCACGAGAAGTCCCTCCTAGGAAGTGCTTTGTGACAACGCCTTGGAGACATTTGCATGTTCTGTCCCTGCTCCGTTTCTCCTGAGCTTGGTTTGGGCTCCAGAACAGGGCAGATCTTGGAATACCTGGGGGAAGGAAGCAGCACCAGTAGAGAGAGGCAGCTCAGAGAGGGGAAGCAGGCACAGGGCGGGAAACCATGAGGAGGACCAGAGAGACGTCGTGCTGCCTCCGGCGAGGCGCAGGCCCACCTCAGAACCTGCCCCACACCGGGGCATGGAACGTGGAGCCAGAGGAAGGCGATGCTAGAGGCCCCTCAGCTATACAGAGGAAGGCAGCTCCCAAGCACAGTCCACACCACCCCACACACGTAATTACCAGCCTTGCTGGGCATAGATCTTTGAATGGCAAAGGGACATCACTGCCTCTACCCTCAGTGAGGGGAGTCAGGTTGTGGCAGATGCAACTATCCTCACACATCCCTTCTTCCTTGTGAAAGAAGCCCCAAGTTTTAGCTGGCAAAAACTGTATTTCCCAGCCTTCTTGGAACTAAGTGTATGCATTCAAGATTTAGCCAAAGGAGGTTGTCTTGCTCTGGGTTGCTGTAATATATAATACCTGAGACAGGCAATTTATAAACAACCAAAGTTTGTTTCTGGAGGCTGAAAAGCCCAAGGTTTCCATAGGTTCAGTGTCTGCTGAGAGTTGCTCTCTGCTTGGCAGATAGAGCCTTCTTGAGAAGACGAAAGGGGAAAAATAAAATAAATTAGGGTTACTCCCTTCAGCATCTTTTGTAAGGTTTATAACCTTGTTGTCTTAGTCTGTTTTGTGTTGCTATTACAAAATACCCAAGACTGTATATTTTATGAAGAAAAGAGGCTTATTTAGCTCACAGTTCTGAATGTTCAAGAGCATAATGCCTGTGTCTTCTCAGCTTTGGTGAGCACCTCATGTAGGATAGGATGGGAGGACTCATAGGATGCATTGTTACGGGCTCTAGGTCTCTTGCTGGACTCATGAAGGACATTGCCATGGGACTCAGGACTTCAATGGGATTCTTTAGGTCTATAATGTATGGACAGATTTCCTCCACTGTCTTTTTATATGATTCTTTGGGTGACTCTTATAAATAATCTTACAAATTATACGTATCCTGTAGTGTTCCCCTTGCCAACTCTGACTGCAACAACCTTCTCTCACAGGAACTAAACCACTCTGCTATGGTTTGTATATTGTTGTCCCCCCAAAGCCTCATGTAAAGCATGGGTTGGTCAAGCACTCAGCTTGAGGGGTGGGGCCAGAGGACCAGGGTGGGGCCTGAGGGACGGGGCCAGAGAGGCCTGAACTGTTAAACTGCCAGCATGAGCCTCCCCTCCCTGCTCCAAGCCTGGTGGCCCCTTTGGAAATATGGAGCCAATCATTCTGGACACAGGGGTGCAGTGTCTCCAGATCTCGCGATGTAATTCAGGCTGCTTTAAACTATGAAACCTCCAGGAACTGTGAGCTACATAAGCCTTTCCTTCCCTAAGCTTGCCTATCAGGTATTTGTCTGAGCAAGGACAGAAGAGTAACTAAGACACACTCCTACCAGATCTAACCCATCTGCAAGTCCAGAATGAAGCCACTCCCAAGGACAGAGCCCCATGAGGAGCAATGTCCTAATGAGTTGCTGCTGCACCCACTTCGCAAAAGCCTCCATGCACAGGAAGCCAAGCTCCCAGCTCCCGAACACTAGCCAGACCACAGCATACACTCATGGGGGCTCTGTCCCTGGGTCTTCATCAACTCCTAAAGTCCCGCCTCCTGCACTATCACACTAGCAATTAAGTTTCCACCTATGAACTTAGGGTACGCGCACACCTGGACCATAGCAGGCTTGACCACAGTGACGCATGTGACTTCTGGGCTGCAGGCTCCCAGGCCCTTTCCCCTCCCTGGCCACTGGAATGAACAATATTGGGTCACATGGATGAGGACAACATCCCAGGAGAGTTCAAGACAATGGAAACCCAGAGCTCCGCTGACCTCAGTCAGCAAGGTCATTATAGCAGGTCATGCCTCTCATGACAGCCTCCGTCTTGGCCAAACCATTAACTCAGAGGGCAATGGCATCATGTGTGAGTGTGTGTGTGTGTGTGTGTGTATGTGTGTGTGTGTGGTCTTGGAGAGGTGACTGGGATTAAATCATCCAGTGGAGTCCACATGGACACTGTCAGGGCCCTTGTAAAGCATGATGGAGTTTGCTCTGCTATGTGGAGTTACAGTGACGAGCCCTCAGCAACCCCAGAAGCTGGTCTCAGTAGACTCCACATCTCTAGCACCTTGATTATGGAATTTCCACCCTCCAGAACCACAAGAAATAAATGATAGTTCCAGCCAAGAAAAAAAAAAAGCCCTGTCGTTATGTTTGCTTTCTCAGCTACCACTGCCAAAATCCATTTCGTAACTGATTTAGACTACAGCCAGCTCTGCCTGTCTGTGGGTTCCATGTGTGGATTCAATCAACATGAATTAAAAGCATTTTTTAAAAATCTATACCATACATATACAGATATATTCTGTTTCCTGAAAAAATACAGCATGACTTGTATTCACAGAGCATTTACATGGCATTGGATAGTGTATGTATCCTGTAGCTGGAAGGATGTGTGTAGGTGATATGCAAATCCCACACTACTGTATAAAAGATTTTAGCATCCTTGGATTTCAATATCCATGGGGAATCCTGAAATCCATTCCTTATGGAGACCGAGGGGCAACTACCCTACCTGTATGTGGAGGTGGGGTACCGTCGAAGGTTCTCCCATACATGGCAGTGCCTTGATATTGCACACTGGAGAGTGGGCGGCTGTGCTTACGCTCTGGCAAAAGAGTTTGTGAAAGTGTCATAAGGGAGACTTTGGCAGGAAGACTATTTGCCCTCTGGGCCTGTAATTCTAGAAGAATTTGAGAACTGGCAAGTACTCTTGACCACTTCTTGCAGCTCTCAGCAGATTCCAGAAAACAAAAATAAGATGAGATGATCTCAAGAACGAGATGATCTCAGGTTAGACCTGGCCACTCCACAAGGGACCAGAGAAGGAAATAGGGCCAGGCTGAGGTAGCACCTCTGTCTCTCACCTGCTAAGAGGACTGAGAATCTAGTAACGTGGAGCCTAGAAAAGCCGTAAAAGCTAAGTGCTTCTGGGTCCCAAAGGGAAGGCATGCCTTAAGTCAGCTCTGCCAAAATAGCCTTTGTAGGAGTGGAGACTATGGCCCTGAGCCTTTCTCAAGGTTTCTCAGTGAAGAACTCTCCCTTGAACAATGGGACTCTGCCCAGCAGCCAAGATCAGATGAAGGGTGTTCCCTTTCCACCCAGGCCTGTTGTCTCAGATGGCCTGTAGATAACAGCACAGAGGCCAGTAAAAATACAGCTAGAAGCTTCAGGCCGACAAACCCTGTCAAGACAAGACCTTTGGCTGCAGTTGCTCCTGTATGGACCTGACTAGAAGCAAACAGTCCAAAAGCCCCAGAGAGACATACTCAGTGCCTGCCTCAGATGTTGCTGTGAAGATCAACCACCTCCCAGAAGGCTGCGCTTGGGACCAGGGAAGACAGTGGATAAGGAAGTTACTCTCGGAAAATGGAAGGACATGGTGTCTTTATAATGTCTGATTAGTATGATTTGGTAATTGCTATGAATAGGCCACTTGTGTAGTTCCCACATTTTATTTTCCAAGTAAGTGTTGTGTTTTAATTGTTGGATGTGGTTCTTGTCCCATGAGTCCATCACGTGATGTTCCGCAAGGTGGGCAGGGGTCTCCCGGCCACAAACTGACTGAGTATTGGATGCAGAATAGCGTGGCATCTGAGGTGGTTTCCTTTGGAAGATAGTGTTTGTGTGTCGTCTGTGAAAAGAAGATACTGGGTCATTAAAGAAGTGGACTGTGGCAGAGATTGGTAATGTACCCCAGGATCAGTTTTCTCTTTTTATTTCATAAAAAGAATTTGACATCTGACTTTTAGTGTGATCAAAAAAATACTGTGCAGTGAATAAAAATATTTTTTAAAAATGTATCATGCATTGGCATTAATCCCCCTCAAAATAACCCCCGTTGCTTCAAGCATATTTTTCCCATCATTCTCACCACTTTCTGAAGCAGTTCTGTAAATTCTTTCATGAGTATCTTCAGTTATGCAGTCATGAGTGTCTCAAAGTCCGGAATCGATAGAAAATGTTTCCCTTTAACAGTCATTTTGAGTTTGAGGAAGAACCAGAAGTCTCAGAGTGGCAGATCAGCTGAACTGGGTGGATAAGAATACACTGTAATGTTGTGTTTGACAGAAATTGTTGTTTTGAGTCAACTCAAGACATTGAGGCTGACATAAAAAGACACAAAAGAGAAATTGAACTGCTTCAAACAGTGGCGGTGATGATGGGGTAAACACATTCAAAGGGTGAATATGTTGAGGGAAATTAATGGCAATATGTCTTTCACTGTTACAATTTTTAAATTTTTCATTTAAACATTCACCACATTTTTTAGTCAACCTCACCCATGGTTACCCAGAATAAAACTGAATTTCCTAGTCTTCTTTGCAGTTCCGTGTGGCTGTAACTAAGCTCTGGCCAGTGAATTATGAAGAGCGTTTTGGTCAATAGTGTGTTTTGGATTATACCTGGAAGGCCAGGAGACACTCTCCCTGTACCTTGCCCCTGCCCTCATCACTGAAATGCGGACGCATTGGGGAACTGTACTGCACCATGCATAGGAAAGTAAACCACTCAGAAACAAATCCCAGAGGGTGGTGGAGCAAAGAGCTGGGTGGAGCTGGATGCTCAGCTATGTCCCCACCACTGAGACTCGAGACCTGACACGACTTGAGAAAGGGATGGCTTACTTGGGCCCATGGTCGTGGCTGTCTACAAGCCAGAAACAGGATGGCAGAGGGATGCAGAGGAGAAGAGGTGCTAGCCAGTGGTGTCAGAGTCCCTTCTTGGTTCTCACCTCAGCCCAAGAAGTCTAAACTTACAATCCTAAAAACCCATTATTGGAATTCCACCAAGTTAATTTTAATCCACCACTCCCAATCCAACCCACAGTGATAACAAAGACATTAAGACATATATATATATATATATATATATAATTACTGGGGAGCCAAGGGGCCCTAAGTCTAGCTGTGAAGATGGCTTTCCAGAACCAAGAGAGTGATCCAGGGCTGTACTCGGGTTTTATTCATTGGAGAAGGGGGAGTGACTTGTGAAAGGGAATTGTGGGAAGAAGGTGAGCACTGAAGGGAATTGTGGGAAGAAGGTGAGCTGTGTGCTGGGCTAGGTAGGAGACCTGCATTCACTTCCGCCATATTCAGAGAGGATATACAAAGGAAGTAATTTGCATTATGCTATTGAGATAGTATCTAATATTTTGGGGGTCTGGTGCTTCAGCTCTGATGTGTAATCTTTCAAGCTCCAGAAAGTCATAGCCTCTATCTTGATGCTCGATCCCAGCTGACACCGTGGAGCAGTGGCTCTTCGTCCTGTTATCAGGGAAACACGCGTGCCATCTTTAAAAATTACCACCAGCACCTTGGCTAGACCAATAAGGCCAATTGAAAGGATAATGAGAAGTAGTATCTAATATTTTGGGGATCTGGTGCTTCAGCTCTGATGTGTAATGTTTCAAGCCCCAGGAAGTCATAGCCTCTATCTCGAGGCTCCATCCCAGCTGACACCGTGGAGCAGTGGCTCTTCGTCCTGTTATCAGGGCAACGCGTGCCATCTTCAAAAATTACCACCAGCACCTCAGACCAATACACACTGCTTAAGGCCAATTGAAAGGCTAATGAGAAGTCCTAGCCAGCTCTGTACACTTCAATACGAGGGAATTGGGTCAGGCTCAGTCAAAATGGAGACAGTCGCTCTTCTTTCAAGGAGAGCTGCTCAGGTGGTCCTCCACAAGTGGCAGTGAGGAAGGAGAATGAATGTGAGAGAGAGAGAGAGAGAGAGAGAGAGAGAGAGAGAGAGAGAGAGAGAGAGAGGAGAGACAGACACAGAGACAGTGAGACAGATGGGCAAGGGATGAGAATATCCCCTTGCAAGTCACACTGCCAGTGACCCATCTCCATCAGGCCCCACCCCTTAACAGCAAATCAGCGGTAAGACCATCCATGATTCAATCGCCTCTTCCACACAGGAGGCTTTGGGAGGACATTTTGGATCTAAACCATAACCTGCAGAGCTGAACAAGCATACCAGTTGGGACTCTGATGTGAGAAAGAGTAAACAAGCCCGTGTAAGCCGCTAGCATGGGGCGTAGGCCCTGGCACTGCAGGTGGAGCTTTAGCCTGGAGAACAGAGATGCACCTTGATTACTGCAGCGCGGCAGGGTAAGTGGGGAGCAGCGGCGTGTGCGGGGTGCTACGTGTGTGCCGTGAGGAGAGTCTGGGAGGTCTGCCAGGAGGGGTGACATCTGAAATGAATCTAGGAGGCTGGGAGACTTTTCTGGATGCTCCGGTGAGGAGGTCCTCCCTAGCTGGCAGCTGGACAGCCTGAATCCAAACTCAGCGGCAGCAGCACCTGCCATATGGCTCAGAGGCGTAAAGGGAGGTGTCCTAGGAGACAGGAATTGTGTGGTAGATGGGGACCTTGAACATCATGCGGTGGAGGTTAGATTTACGTGCTCGGATCACTGAGGAATTTAACAGAGAAGCAATATGAGCTGATTTTTTTGTTGTTGTTGTGAGAGTCCAGGAACACCATATAAATGGCTTTGAAAAACAGAGCCTAGGGGCAGAGGGAGTGAATTATGGAAATGTAATATAACTCGGACTTGATTTTCCCACAGAAGCAATATTTAATAGACAAGTATGTTCCTGGCCAAAGGCCTGATATGCAAATTTTTATAGAACAGACCACAAAACCAAACTCAAGTAGCTGTGAGGACACACCTATAATGTGTACATCCCAAAGCTGTCCAAGTAGCGTATGACTAATCACACGCAGCACACAGCAGCCAGCTGCAAAAATACATGCGCATGAGATAACGCAATACCCTTATTTGTGCCTTTTACACAATTGTCATTCAACAGCAGTCAGCATCCAGGTATGGAGGCCATGGCCCGCAGCCCCGGAAATCACTGACCTGCTTTTTGTCACTGTGGATTAGTTTTCATTTATTATACTTTTATATAAATGCAACCACACAACAAATAGGTATTCTTTTGGGATTTGACTTCTTTCTGTCAACATAATCATCCTGTGAATCATCTATGTTATACACCAGTAGTTCCTTTCTAACACTAAGTCATACTCCATGCTGTAGACGGGGTATAGTTTGCCTGTTCATTCACCGGTCGATAGGCCTTTGGGTTGTTTTGAGTTTTAGGCTATTACAAGTTAAGCTGTCGTGAGTGTTTGTGAATAAATCTTTGTACAGACATATGCTTTTGATTCCCAGAACAAATTCCTATCAGTGGAATAGCAGGGTCACATGATATGTGCATGTTTAACTTTTTATGAAATTACCAAGCTGTTTTCCAAAGCGGGTGGCGGCTGCACCACTGCAAATTCCCATTGCTTGCATTTGAAAGCCACAGTTCCTCCAAATCCTTGCCAGTACTTAATATGGTTGGTCTATTTCATTTTAGCTACTTACAGTTCTTAGTGATCACTTAAATCTATTTATTTATTTATTTATTTATTTATTTATTTATTTATTTAGGCGGAACTGGGGATTGAACTCAGGCCTTTGCACTTGACAGGCAAGTGCTTATTCTACTGCGCTATCTCCCCAGCCCCTGTGATCACTTAAATCTATTGTCTACTTTTATTAGGTTCTTGTCCTCTTAATTTTTGTGAGTTCCTTATATATTCTTTATAGTTCTTTATATTATCATATACGTGACTTGAAAATATTTTCTCCTAAGTCTGTGGCTCTTCTTTTCATTCTCTGAACAGTGTCTGTCATGGGCAAAATATTTTACTTTTTGGTCCGGCAAGATAGCTCAGTGGACTAAAGGCCTGCTTTGACAAGCGCAGGGACCAGGGTTCGATGCCCTGCACTGCATGCTATACCAGCCCCACCCCTGGGCACGCTGAGCCAGCCACCAAGACTAGGTGTAGCGGTGCACCCCTGTAATCCCAGTGCTGGGGAGGCTGAAAACAGGAGGATCACTATAAGTCCAAGCTTCCTAGGGAGACCCTGTAGCAAATATATCTATGTCTGTGTGTCTGCCTGTCTATAATTTTTTGCAGAAGCCTCATTTATCAAATGCCTAATTTTTTTATCTTTCCTTTAGAAGACTTTATTTCTCTATTTTCATATGGGCCACTTATTAAATGAGAAGGCTTTAAAGTAGAATGTATTTTACAATAGAAGAAAATGATGGACATGGACCTCCTCTAAACACAACCACCAGGAACACAGAGATTCTGAGAATTGCTACAACCAACACCCACTTCACGTGGATCAGCAAATGCCAAAGTGTCACAAGAGAAAGAAGGACTCTGGACAAGGAACACTTCTCTCATCACTCACAGGGTGAGACAGACCTGGAGGTCCCCTCAGATCACAAGGCCCCAGAGTCTCCAAGTCCACCCAGCATCTGCCTGGAAGACAGCGGCCCAGACCCTGGCCTGATACCTGCCTAGGAGGGCTGATCCCACTACCCACCCTAAAGGGTTAGGCTGGTAATGTTGCTCAATGCAGAGACCATGGGCTCAAACCCCACTACTGAAAGAGGAAAGATGCCAAGCACTGTCATCGCCCCGGGAGCTGCCTTCGTGCCCTCAGACAGGCACTTTCCTCTCACTTCCCCCAGGAATCACAAGCCTAGTTTCTGTCCCTGTAATTTCACATGTCCCCAGGATGACACATCAGTGGAGCCAAAGTACGTAATGATTTGTGCCTGACTTCCTTCATTCAGCGTGTTATATCTGAGAGTCCTCCCTGTTGTGTATCTGCACGAGTACCGTGTTCTTTAGATTGCTAAGTGGTTGTGTAGTTTGGGTGCTAACTGGCCCCCCAAGGTCCATGTGGTGAAGACCTGGTCTCCAGAATGGCACACTGTATTTGAGTGTAAGTGGCTATTATCTATCTTGTGTAAATAAAAGCATCTGTAAGTAGACCCGTTAAATGGCGTAACATATAAATAATCCACTTTAGAAACTGGGGCGCCCTTTTTAGGTGCCTGCACTATTCTGAATTCCCACCAGCAACGTAGGAAACTTCCAGTTGCGTGGCATTGGCCCTGATCCTGTTTTTTTGTAAAGTAGTAATTCTAATTGGTGCATAGTGGTGCTGTCTTATGGTTTTCATTAGTGTTTCCCTAATAATCATGGAACTGAACATCTTTTATGTGTGGTTTTTCTTTTGTCTTACCTGTATAGCTTCTTTAATGAAGTCTGCTCAGAGTCACTAGGTTGCTCAGGCTGGGATTAACTTTGGAGCCTGCTGCCCTAGTCTTCTGGCAGATTGGGATTACAGGCAAGTGCCACCCCTCTGGTTTGTGCTTATTGTTCAGTATCTTCTCATTATTGAGCTGTAAGATTTCTTTCTACACATTCTAGAAAGCATTATCTGGAGTGTTTTATGAATAATAATTAATTTTCTCTTCTTAAATCCCTATGATAGGTACCATTCTCCAGGCTGGGTGTGGTGGCTCATGCCTGTAATCCCAGTACTTGGGAGGCTGAGACAGGAGGATCAGTGCGAGTTCAAGACCAGCCTGGGCTACAAAAGTGAGTTCAAGGCCAGCCTGAACTGCATAGTGATACCCTGTCTCAAACAAACAAACAAACAAAAAAGATACCATTCTCTTTTTTTAACAAATGAGGAAACTTCAGTATAAGAAAGTTAAGTAAGAACCCTGCATTCCTAGGGCTAGAAATTGGCCCTGACTGTGGGGAGAAGCTGAGACCAGCCGGGTGCCCACACCTTACACGGCGCTGCCACCACCTCGCCATGTCTGTGGCTTTTCCCTCCCTAACCTTGCAGTGCTGCACAAGGTAAAGAAATCGCCCTCCATGGAGTGGTGGCATTTCAGGATCCCCTTGTGGAGAGAGCTCATGGGAAACGTTGAAGAGCATCTGGGAGCAGCCTTTGGACTGCCATGTGTTCTCCCTTTGAGAAAGGGGCATCTGGTCCCTGTAGCATGCTAAGTTCCAAACACTGGACTCATGTCCTCAAGGATAAGTGAGTGATGTCATTATGGTTGTCACTGCCAGATGGAATGAATTTTATGGGCTGTCATAAGTAGAACTTGGTAGGCAGAATGTCTTTCAGCGGGGAATCACTGTAATTTAGTTTGCTTCCCTATTATCAAGTAAGAACATCAAGATTAGAGACCATCATTGCAGTGGTTATGTCTGGGGGGCAGGAGAAGGGCTCTCATGTTAAGTGTTCTTTTTAACAACAACAAAAAAACTAGACAAAGAAACACAAGGACTGTTTCTGTTAGAGGTGATGGCTGTGTCTCTTTACCTTCCTTGTGGCCCTTGTGTGTGAACTCATCCAGCTGTAGTCAGTCAAGAGGTGTGAGTCTGCGTGTCAGTTACATCTCAATAGAGCTGCTTTGAAATGAAAAAACAGGGGCTGGGGAGATAGCTCCGTGGCACAAGTGCCTGCCTGGCAAGTGCAAGGTCATGAGTTTGAACCCCGGTCCCCAATCTTGACTTCACAGCTGCGTGACTTTGGATTCTATCTGTAGGAGACATTGCGAGATGCCCTCACATGTCACCAGGGGTGAGAGTAGCAAGTTCTTGTTGGGTTGTCATTAGCTGCAGGAAGATGTCACAAGGAACACAGAGCAGTGCCTTGCAGCTAGAAAATACTCAATAAATAGCGGTTAGCTTATCTCACCCGCATCATTAGGTGATGGGCTGGAGCAGGCTGAAAAGATTTCACTGTTTTCTCCCAGAGCCGCTGAGCAGGGCCACTCATAACTGCCCGGCAGCTGCTAGTGTCATTGCTCCGGGACCTTCCACACTGACCTGGGGTACCCTTGATGGCACCCCAGAGCCCAGGCTCAGTGAAGCTCTCAGGCCAGAAGCAACCTGGGACCGTAGCTCAAGGGAAAGCTCAGGCAGCCTTTGGCTGCAAGTGCTAGAAATTCTGATCTGAGCTGCTTTAAAGAACAAGGACATTAATTAGCTCATGACACACAGAGACCAGACTGGTCTCTGGGCAGATGCTCGGGGTGATGGCAAGGGTATTATTATTATTATTATTATTATTATTATTCACACTATTGTCTCTGTGACTAAACATTATGCTTTTAAATACTCTTTTTAAAAATGCTCTAGGATACAGAAATGTGAAGGTCTGATTTAACTTCGTTTGAGTCTTGGGGACTGTCACCGTAAGAGCAACCTCAGATGACAGAAGCGTGTCGCTCCCTGTGCCCATTAAATCACGCTCACAGGTCACTCCCCCTCCTCAGCGGTCACACTTAGCCAGTAAGTTTCCATCACTCCTGATGTCAGATGACTCCACACACTATACTTAAAAGTTTTGTGTTTTTATAATTTTAAAAAGCTGATCCAAAATTCTTCTGAGTCCTTTATTTAGAAAATTTTCCAAGCTTATTTTTTTACCTACGTGGAATTTCTATTGAGTGACATAATTATATGGTTTTCATCAATAAGATCACATTCCGATAGAAACATTCCCAAGCAACCATTTTCCAAATTCTCCCTCCCTAGCATAAGATTCATCGGGAAAGTTGTTTCTCCCCTACTTCTGTCTTGTTATAATGTCCCCTCAGATTTGATATAGGACAGACTGTTTTCATCTGAACGTGCTCACTGAGGTCATGAACTGGCAAGCAGAAACGCTGAAGCCCCACCCAGGACTTGCAGGCAGATGTACGTACGTCGATGGGCACTGATCGAGACTGTTCCCAGAAGACCAGGCCCTGAGCGCCGGTGGTCCAGGGCTTCTAGGGGATCTGGGAGCAGGAGGCACAGGGGCAGAATGGCTGGTCAGCTGGGGATGGGCGTATGCAGTGTGCATCATAGTGACCAGCTATGCATTACAGTGACCAGCTGTTTTTAAGAGACAACAGTGAGCTGGGAAGATAGCTCAGAGGCTTAAGTATCTGCCTGGCAAGTGCAAAGTCCTGAGTTCGATTCCCAGTACCAAAAAAAGACAGAGACAGACAGACAGAAGCAACCAGAACTGGAACAGGAACTACTACCTGGGCAGTAAGAAACTGAAGTATATAGGGGTGGGGGACCATTTTTTGTTACAGTCACTCACTAACAATCTCGTGAATCTAGAACTTACCCACATTCTGTCAAAGAAAAATGCACAACTCACCCTCCTAGGTGACACTTACGGGGCTTATTCACTAGGAAGAGTTTTCCCTTATGCCCCTCTCTTGTTTATGTAATATGAAAATACTATTTATGCTTTTAAATGACGGACCACACCGGCACATGCCACAGCACTTACTTACACTGTGAGGAACGTAGCCTTCTCTGGGAGGGACTCAGGATGGGAAGGTGACAGCCGCACCCCAGACTCAAATCCCCCGAATTCTCAGGGAACCTTCTGGAACTCAGGATGGCCTGAAGCTGGGACTAAGGGAGGCTACAGTGTTAATTCATTTATTAAATATCAAGCAAGCCTTTCATAAATTTCTAGGTTATAAAAGAGGCTCACGATATTTTTACCCCTCACCCAAAGTTTCATATCACACATTTCCTGTGGGAGACAAGATGGAGGCAAGTCTGGGGGTTACGTTGAGAGATGCCTGCCCCAGCCTATCCCCCAGGCCTGCCTGCTGGGTGGGATCCTGAAGGCAGAAAGATTCCCTTGGGGACAATGACACCCTTCCTTTTAGTCAGAAGGGCATGCTCCTGAGTTCCTCAGCTCCTTGTACCATCTCTTAAAGTGGGCAGTGTTGGGATCCATTGGTTTCTCAGTGTGATCCGTTGTGCCCAGGATAAACAGCAGCAGGAATGAGGAAAAGGCAGACAAGAAGACAAGAGCTGGGTCAGGTGATGGCCTCTACCTGTTGGGTGAGACAACCCCCAGAGCGGCAGTAAGGGTCTACTTATCCTTTGCATAGTTAGTAACACATGACACAAGGTTGCCTAGTGACTACCAGCTGACATTAACCAGTCAGGATGCTTCTCTCAGGACTGAGGTAGCTTGGCGGCTCCAGGCACCGAGGCCTAGCCCTGCTCTCACAGATTTGACCAGTTCCCAGCTTCCGTGGTTCCCGACAGACCGAAGACACGCTACCTCCTGCCCTCCCCGTGGGCTTCTCTTCACCCAGATCCAGCGCTGGTCACCAGTGCAGCAGG
>PVKN010022048.1:0-15308 GCA_004027915.1 Capromys pilorides
AGGTTTTTTTTTTTTTTTTTTTTTAATTTTGTTAAATATCCAAAGTGAAGGAGCTGGAATGACTGCCGTTTCTTTAAATGCTGCAACCTAATCTGAACACTGACTGTATTAAAAACCTAGCTACCAATAGACAGGTACTGAAGATTCACACTGTTCATAAATTGTATCTTTCATAATTCAATGTAGAGTGTCAAAACACACTGTCTTCCTTATAGTGAGGGTTAAACAAATAATCAGACATCATGTGACTCACAGAGGGTTCTAACTGACAAACCTGAAGAGGGTTTAGATGTCAGCTCTGCTGAGATGCATATAGTGTAGATGCACCCCCGGCTGCGACAGAGAGAGGAAGGAGGCAGAGAGGGGTGCCTCTTCACGTCAGGCAATGCTTTTAAGGTGCATTAAGTCCAAATCTGAATCACCTCATGGAAAGGAAAGGGGCTGTGCTTCAGAGGCTGAGTATCAGAAGAACTGTTTCCATTCTTTTATCATTCTTGGGTTTCATGAGCAGAAAAACTACAGTCTCTACCATGAATACTGGTCATTATAAACAGATTTTTGGGAAGAAAAAAAGAAAACAATCTATCACTCCAGTTGCACAGGTTACATATTTTCCTAAGCAGGATTGTGGGAGAAAATCAAGTGGTTAAACTTTAATAAGGCATCTATGCTAAGTAGTGAACTAACTTCCTTTCTTTCCAGAACTGCACGATCTAAAATCTTTGGGAAACACTGAGAAAATTCTTTTCTGTGTTCTGCTGATCAGAACAGGAACTCTGGTTGAGCTCACAATTCTGTCAGCGTTTAATGGCTGCTTACCACCACAAACGGAAGAGCTGATGTTGTACAGAAAGGGGTAGAACTGCATACAGCGGATCAACTTGAGGCTGTCCTCACACTCTGGACACTTGGTAGTCAATTTCAAGGCCTGTCTGAAGGCTTCAAGTGCCCCGCTGATATTCTTCAAAGCAAGGTAGGCATTTCCCAGGCTCAAAAATGTCAGAGGCTACAAAGAAAAATAAAAGAACAAGTAGAATTAAAAAAGCAATCAGCAAAATGTTAATGAACAAGTATTCCCTGAGAGTTACAAAATCTGGACAGTGTGCCATTTGGCTTTTCATAAGTTACCTCAGTAAGAGTTTTGCCAACTGTGCACTTGATTTACACTGGCCAATTGTAAATTGTGTACTGTATATACACGTTATTTTACCTTTTTACGACAAAAACTTTTACGACAAAAACTTATAAAAATGTGTGTACTAAACAATTCAATGAATTTTTATTTCTGAATAGACCCATATACTATCACTCAGCTCAAATCATAGAACACTTAGTGTTTCTAGGCTACTAAGGGCCTCCTCAGTTCATCCAATGCCGCCCCAAAGTACACACTGTTGCTATGCTGTGACTCCTATCACCCAAAATTAACTTCCCTTGTTCCTGAGTTTCATGTAAATGGACCTATCCAACATGTTCTTTATATGTATGTAAATCATGCAACCTTTTGTGGCTTCTTCCACTCACTCAAAAATTTGTTGAGGTTTTTGTGCACATGGTAATTCTTTCTTCCCCAGTGATTTATGATGTCCCACTGTATGACAACACTGTTGGTTAGTCCAAATATTCTCCTACAGGCTGGCACTTGACTGCTTCTAGTGCATGGCTAATATAAAGAAAACTACTAGGAATGTTCTTGTTGATGGGTATATTCTATTAACTTTTCTTGGATAGATAATACCCAGCATATCACAAAGTTGACATATGTTCAGATTTAATAGATACAACCAAGGTCAAGCTACAGAAACAAAAACAAAAAAAATTTTTTTTTTTTTTTGTTATCAGCGATCAAATTTGGGGCATTGCACTTGCCACTTGTCAGGCAGGCACTTATGACACTAAATCTCCCTGGCCCAACAAAACAGAATTGTTTCAAGTTCAACAGAAGTTTTTCAAGTTTATAATATAAGTCAGAATTGAGAAGACTGAATAGTTCAAGGGTAAGTTTTAAAAGCTAAGATGAAAAGGCAGAGGAAGTATTTTTAATATACAACAGAAAACAACTGCAAAGCTTTTATACAAAAGTTAAATAAATTCTAACAAAGTGAATAAAATGAATTTTACTTCTACATAAAAATTTTTAAAACATTTATTTATTTTGTATAGTCCTGCTTGGCAGCCTGGACTCGGAGTGGTCCTCCTGTCTTAGCCTCCCTAGGGCTGGGATTGCAGGCAAGCTCCACCCTGCCTGGTTCTGGTGCCTGGCACGGCAGGTGGTACTGGGAATCAAACCTGCATCCTTGTGTTTTCCAGGCAAGCATGTAAACTGCCAAGCTATTTCCCTAGCCCTCTACATTAATAATATGACTGAAAGGTTAAAAAAAAAAACAAAACCCTCTAACAGAGAAGTGGTATTTTTAAACAAGCAAATTTGTTTTATAAATGTTGACTGACAGGCAGTGTAACATCACTAGAGTGTGAGCTCTGGCCAGGTTCCCTGAGTTCAAATCCAAGCTCTGTGACTTGGCAAATCCCCTAATTTTCCTGTTAGTTCCTCATCTCCCAGAGAGGAACTCTATCTTGTAAGGCTGCTTTGAAAACTAAAGGCAGAGCACTGGGTATAGTACATGGTCCTAGCTTTAAAAAATGAAACAAAACAAAAAATAAAAGCAATTATTTCAGTCGTCCAGATACAGAAAAACATGAAGTGAGTATTTGTAGAATAAAAGACAAATCAGTGGCAGTGCCGCAGTATTCACAGCTGCACTTTCAGTTCTCTGAGGGAATTCTGCTTTCTTCACAGAAATGCTGCCCCGAAGGCCTTGGCTGGCAGCAGTGGAAAGTGAGCCGTAGAGGCAACCTGGGGACATGGCTGCCCTGAGCCCTCCGCACGCATGCCTACTTCACGGTATCACACACTTCACAAACACCAGCGGCCCGCACACACTGAGCACTGCATCAATACGCACTTCCTGGGAACGTGACCTATTAAACAGTGTGAGGTTTTGCCTTAAATCCACGTGTGAATTTGTATATAGGGTTTGTAAACTCCGCTTAAAATCCAGCTATAAATGTATACATTTGAAAGGAAACTCCTTAAAAGGCAATAATTTTTCACACTTAAATTTTAGTTTTTAAATTTTAGCATAAACAATTCATGCACCTCTGCAAAGATTTCCAAAAGCAAAAGCATAAACCTCTAGGCATTCAGTGAGATCAATTTAATTCAGTCTTACTGTACTTCATCAGACTTAATATGACAACAGTTAGGCCTCCTGATCTCAGACATGCTAAGTATGGGGAAGAAGAGAATAGTAGTACTTTTGCTATTAGAACCAGTGACTTCATGTGGGAGGTGAATACTAACCTACCTATAATTCTTAGCAAAAAAACACTGAAACAGTGCTCTGGTTTGGATGGCATACACATACCTGTAAACTGCAGCTGCACAGTATTACAAATTTAAGCAGTGAAACTGCTTATCCTTTATGTAGGATAAAGAATCAGGTGCTTCCAACTGACAAAAAAGTGGCAGCATATTTTTATACCTCTATCATTCTTTTTTTTTGCTACTAGGGATTGAACTCAGGACCTTGTGCTTGCCAGGCAAGCACTTATCCTACTGAGCTATTTCCCGGGTCCCATCAATTCTTTTAAAAATGTAAGTTTTTTTTAAAAAAAGTTAACTGTGTAGTTATACATTTTATTCATTAAAATTTAAAAAGACAAAATTTTATGTGCACACTTGAAATATGTAGAATCCACTCTGAAAAACAAAACATGATATTTTTATGCTCTTTCTAGAAAAACAGAAATTGTACTACAAAACTGAGGTCATCTACCCCTCACCCCTGCCAGTGTATGAGGCTAAAATCCCTCCGTGCATCACTACAGCCTCACCTCTGAGCTATTGACAGCCAAAGCCTGCAGCAGCAGCTTAGTGGCATCAAGATGCAGACCGTAGTGAATCAAAAGGTTGGCCAAGTTGACAAGAGGAATGTCTTGGTACTGAAGTGGAGCTAGGTTCAAGGCCCTCTGAAGACAGGCAATAGCAAACGTGCTGTTTCCCACTGCTCTCCAGTAGAGCCCGGCTTCGTTGAGTATGAGCCAGATGGGAGCATTAGGCTGGAAACATCAAAATGCTTCAGTCAGTTAAAAGATAGCATGCTTGAACAGGATCTTTAATAAGTACATTTTAACATTCGTTCATTCTTGATACCGGCATTGAACTCAGGACCTCACACTTACCACGCAGGCGCTGTACCACTGAGCTAGAGTCCCCAGCCCACACTTTCATTTTTAGTCACAATTACCAAGCACTGTAAGTTTCAGGTGTCCAAAGTTGACCACTCACCTTATTAATAGCATGAAATAAGAAAGACCCAATTTCTTCTTCCGGGACAGTATAGTTATTAATACGGGAAAGCAAAATCTGAAAACATCAAAGGAAGACCAACTCAATTGAAAATAAGAGGGAAGACATATGAAAAGAATTTCTATGGATGGTAGTCTTTAGTTGGAAGGGAACAGCTTAGGAATAGTTACTTTGAATACATATTTATCATATACGGAACATGAGCTCACTGACACACCAATAGCTGCTGATCTGTTCTCATGTATGCACTAGGCTACTGTAACCAACAAAAGAACATGCCCACGCATGTACTCACACCCCAGCCCCACACATACATGGTAATTGACTTTATCCCAGTGAAATCAACCTAAGCAACAAAAATCTAGTGAGAATTTATTCAGAAGATAATCTGTAACACTCCGTGTAATAAAGCCCTGTCCTCCCTCAATGGAAAGTAGCAAATTTCCCCTATTCTATTTTATGTTCTTGTAGTACCTAGATAACTGTGAGCAATTCTCATGCAAAGGCCATACTCTACTCATCTCTGCATTTCAGATATACAAAATAGTACCTGGAAAATGATACTTTTTGGCTCAGTAAATGTTTACAGATTATGAGTAGTAACTGCTTATAGTTTTGAAGTTTTTAAATAAGGTGGTCACAATGGTCTGTTTTTTTTTTTTTTTTTTTACTGAAAAGCTATACCATAGGTCAACACTGTGTAATAAAATATTCTTAGTCATACCTAACATGAATTAAAGCAACTTATTTACAGAGCGGTTAACAATTGGACACACACTCTCAAGGGCCTTACAAGGCCCCAGCAGGGTTGATAAGGCTAGGGAAACACAACTTTCATACTCTGAAGTTATATAAGCTGCTGGAGGGCCCAGGAACATGCAGCCAGACTGAAGTGATCAGAACGGCCTCACCCGCTGCTCCTCTTTGGCACCCGCGTGTTAGAGGAGTAGACTGCTCAGTTGGTACAGTCCCGGGGAACACTCGCCTAGCACTCCCTTCTTAGCATGCCTGACTTCTCAGTCAATTCTTTAACTCTATCTTTGTGTTTCATAAATGTAAAGCTCTATAACTGCCTTCTATCAAATTCGTGTTCCATCAAAGCGGCTTCGGAAGTCACCCAGAATGGACGGCAAGAGACACCAGCCTGAGGGAGCCTTACTTTTCGAGCATGGTCATCTGGTATTTTGGCTTTCAGATCCATGCGGACCTCTAATTCTTTGACTAAGTAGGACAGAGTGTGGCTTTTTCTGAAGTCAGTTACGGAACAGTCAGGGGTTTGGGCCTCCTCTTCTGAAGAATAATCATCACTGTTGAGCTCGTGGATCCTAGCACAAGAAAAAGGAACAAGATTCATATGTTCAAAGTTCGGGTGAGTCAAGATAAAGACTTAACCTTTCAAGTCCAAGGCTGGTGCTTGCAAAGAACTGCCGGGTGACCATGCAGAATCAGGTGCTCTGCCAAATCCACCAGCACTTGCCTGAGTCCTTTGTTCTCCGGAGGCAGAAAATACGTTGGCAATTCCCCGCTGCCGGGGACTCTGGGGTAGCTCTCGGCACAGTCTGCTCTTTTAGGCCACACCATATGCTGTTTGTCCTAAGGAGGAAACACAACTGCTCAACACATTTCTTCAGATTGACTATTTCAATACGCTAAATAAACTGCTAAAATAATTTGGGTATAGTGGGGTAACTGAACAGAAATGTGGTATTTTAGGGTAACTACAGGGTGCCTGAGCCTATGGAATTCTTGCTACTGCAACTTCTTCCACCTGTTCCCAACAGGCTGGTTGAAGGTTGGGCAGACCTAAGGCAGCCGAGCCAGTGAGACAGAAATGCCTGGGGATTCTGGGAAAGAGCACCAGCTCTCGGTTTCTTCTGCTATGTATGAACAAAAGGATGTCCAAGCTGTTGCTTGTGCTGTCATCTTATGACCATTAGGAAAACACTTTTTCTGATGAAACCAATACTGTGTCTGGGACAATGAAGAAGAAAAGGAAAGAAATGAGTCACTGACGATACTCCCGAGAGCCGAACAGACCTCAGGTTTTACGCCTTCTCGGGATTTCCCATAAGGACAATTTTTCTTTTACTTCAGTCAATTTTGGGTTCAGTTTGTGATTTCTACCTGAAAGCTTACAAAGTTGCAACAGGGAACTACTTTTCTTCGCCAATACCAAAGTGAACAATTTTTCCTTACTTACAAAAAATATTCATTTTTTTAAATATAAATAAGTAAATCAGAGGCTTGCTAAAATTGTATCCTGAAGCTCTCAAACTTGGAGTTTGTATTAATTATAATTAAATCTAAGTGGCTGTCTAAATTTTGTTAAACCCTAAAATAGTGAATCAAGTCACATGGCCTCTGTCCTCACACTCGGCACTGTTATAAATGCGTGTATCTGCCGACTTGTTCACTATTCTTGCCCAATAGAATTTAAACGCCAAGGTCAGACTCTTGTCCATTATATTCCTAGTGCCAGCCAGCCACCTAGTGGGACTGCAGTAAAAGAATGCTGCTTAGGTGCGTACAAGCATACCCTCCAGTTTCGCTGGTGCGTATCTCAGAGCGCAAAGCTATGCACAGCCAGGGCCTTGCCCTGCAGTCCAGCCTAGCCTCCACTCGTGACTGCACTGGCTCAGCCTCCTGAATGCTGAGATGACAGGAGTGCATTCAAAATGCAAAGCTGTGAACTGAAATCAGCATTTCTTTTTGCCCCGCTTGGCGGAGCCTGTGTCTGACTCATCTCCTACCTCACAGATGGCTTCGATTTGGTAACTGTTTGGTGCATCAAGCTCAACAGGGATGGGGCGACTGCTTCATGAGGTCTTGACAGTGGGAGAAAACTCATTCTTTATCTCTGCAAACTTACCCTATATGCATCAGAGTCCCGGCCCCAGATCCAAAGAACAGAATGGGCTACAGGGGAAGACTTGACGGAATCACTGCCATCGCTCTGATTTGCTGGAATGTCAAAATTCACAGACGTCATACTGGAGGTTGACGAATCTTCTCCGAACTAGAAAATGAAAAGAAAAGCTTAATCTAGTTGTCAGTGGAAAAGCAGGCAGGACTAAGATTTAATTAAAATTTTAAAAGCTATTAAATACTCATAGTAAGAAACCAGCAAGAAGGTCAGCATGGAAGTAACCAGTTCTTTTAAGTTCAAGAGCAGTATTCTCTCATGGAAAATGCAGTTAGTGACTTTCAGTCAAGTTCCTACTAGAGTGAGAACAGCAACATGGATTGCCTTTCTGTCTGCTACTTCCTTCCTATAGTTTATTCTTTGAGGTTTCATGAATAACTAACGTAGATATTTGGTTCAATTTGCCCCTCCTCACCTAGACAGAAGTGATCAGTACTCTATGACATGAGTGTGTGGTGGGCTCAGCTAAGGAAGACAGTACCCTGAAAGGTTGAAATAGCTGCCATTTAGATTACAGGCTCTTGTCAATCAATTCCAAATGCAAGCTTTAGAGGTGCTGAGGAAAACCATGAAATGAAAAGACACAAACATAGCCTTCCTCTACACCAAGGTAAAACCAGGTCATACTCTGTAAGGTACTGCAGTTCTTACGTATTTCTGAAACCTCACTAGATTAAGGAGAACAGGACCAGGGATGGAGGGAGTAGCGAAGACATGTGAAAAAGAAATGGATAGGATGAATTTGTGGCCCTTGACCTTTAAGAATAAAAGGACTATTTTATTATAGAGTAACATGGAATTTTACGAATAGAAATTATAGGAAGCTACACTGGTACAAGGGACAATTTTGAGGTCATTAAAAACATTCAAAAGTCACAATGGGGTTCAATCTACTTCACTCCTAAATATTCCCCCTAAAATGTTTGGATTTTAGTTAGGGAGCTATAGTCCCAGATTTTATGAATCTGTCCTTCTTTTATTCCTTCTCTTGAAAACCAAATAGGATAGTGTTAAGCAAGTGTTTTACAAAAATCAGAGGAAGCTTTTGGTCCATGTTACTATTTCCTTTCTTAAATGGCCTGCTAAGTTTTCTTACTCTTCCCAGTGCAGTCTGGATGTCTTCAGATTAAAAAGGGTCTGTCTATGTTTGTGATTTATTAGACTACTGACACTTTCCTGGTTTCTTTCCTAAGCTACTTATCTCTGAAATGTTCTCTATTTCTGATTAGGCCTGATAGGTCTTACCCAAGATAGTATGAGTACTGTTTTGTTTCCAATATCCTTTTGTAGGAGATTTGGAATTCTGGTTGTGCTCATTCCCTGTGCAATTTACTCAGCATCAGCAACAGTTTCATGCTATTCTGTGTCATCGTATTTATATATTACTTCTTCCTAGTTAGATAGGCTAGGATGCTGTGTGCGTGCATGTGTGCGTGTACAGAGACCAAAAGGTGAGAGAAAGTATTCATCCAGCAATGGTGTTCAATAAACATTCTCTGTAGACAGTGACAATTTTGTTTATTTTTGACTGAGGCAAACTAATCAGATTGGTGACTGCAGGAAAGAGCACTTTCAAATTAGGGACAGGTTTACTATAATAGCTTCAGAGGTGAGATAGGAGTTTTCAGTTAAATAGTAACAACAGTTCCATTCTCACTCCCATGATAAAGGAGTGAAGAATCAAATGCACGTGCACATGTGTTCACGGTGGTACTTCGGGGAACGGCATGTTATCCAGGGGTAACTGAGTACTCACAACAAAATCTAACTTTATAAAGATAACAAGTCAAAAATGTGAAAGATTTAAATGCCACGAATTTTAGGGATCAGATATACAAGAAATCAAGGGAAGAAAACATGGTCTTACTCTCAGATATACGAAAGTTAGTAAGCAGTAGAAGAGATCAAGAAAATGACCTGAACATAGTCCACATTCTCAAAGATGTCGCCTCGATGGTAGCGCACAGGCTGGTCCCACTGGCAATGTAAGCTATGCTGCTGGTTGACCAGCCGGCAGATTTGATGATTTCCTGAAAGGAGACAGAAACCACAGGAGCGGTGAGCAGCAACGCCCGCCTACTTTTCTCAGTCCCAGTCATTCCGGCTCAACACTGTGCGTCTCAGAGCCCAGCGCATGCTTATTCAGAAGGTATTTGTACAGAGAACACTTGTTACTAACTGAATCAAGTTATTCCAAAGAAGCCCACCGAGGTGTCTGGTTGTCAATTATACTCTGATTGTAAAAGCGATTGATTATGGAGTTCTGCAGGTCTCAGGTTATGTCTCTGGAGAGATTGTGCCCTATACATTTCCTGGCAGGTGCTGGCGCTGCTGAGCTATCTTCCGGGTCCTCCATTTCCTAATTCTGTTCCAAATTTATATGTAAGAGCTCTGATTACATTTTAGAATACTCAGCAACAAATCATCTTAAAGGCAACATATTCTTCACACACTGACAACAGATCATAAAATGCTCAGAGCTAAGTTCCAAAGCTTAGGAAGCATGTGAGACCCATGTATTTATCAATGGAGGGGGACGTAAAACAAGGGGCGCTACTAACTTACTGTTTGGTGTCAACTTCCCAGATCTGCTCCTTTGGAATTTAATCCAAATGACACATTCTAGAAATAACTGAGTCACTGATCTCTGCCAACTCAAGCTCCCCTTTGGGGGTCACTAGAGATTCTATTTTCTAGGTCACAAACACCAAAATTTTAATAATAGGTACATACCATTTTTTAGAAAAAAACAAAAAACAACAAAAAAACAAAACTGTGTTCATAAACAGTTCCAGTTTGGAAATGATTTTAGAGTCCCCTGAAATTTTAAGTCTTCTAAAATAGTGTTTGATTTAGGGTGACAAGGAAAAAAAAAAATGATGTTTAGCCTTCGTGCCCAGGCCAGCCAGAGTACACATGCGCCGTTTCCATGTGCACCTGGCCTGTGCCTGCACAGTGCAGGGCCTCGGCAGTCCCAGGGCAGGTTTCACACCCCAGCCCTTCCAGATGTGCAGCACCTTAGGAAGTTCTCAGGCCTCTCCTCAGACCTGTGCATGAGTCAGGATCTGCATTTTAGTAAGATTTCCTGGAGACTGATTAAAGTTGAAAAAGCACAAGATTCCTAAACCCTAAAGGGCTTCGTTTTTGTTTTGCCTGCATAGCCACCAAAGAGGCTTGATCGTCAGATCTAGGGAAGCCATTAACACAACCTCGGATTCCTTTAAGGTTGTGTGAAAGAGAGCCTCGCCAACAAGCCCTTGCCTGACCTGTCTTCGCGCGGGGTCGCCACTCACCTAACTGCGCCTCTTTGGCCATCTGAGTCTCATGGATGATGTTTCTTAAGATTTGCTCCTCCTGAATGAGCTTGTGCTTCTCCAGAATCTCCTGCTGCCGCAGGTAGTGGTCGTGCTGCTTCTGATACTCTTTTAACTCATTCAGTGTGCGCTGGAGGGATCTTCCCATTTTTTAACATGAAAAAAAGAACTTTACAATCATGAATTTAAAAAACTCACTTAGATGCACAGCATTTCTGATTCTTCGTAGGAATTGTTTTTTGACTTTTTAAAAATCCAAAACCTGGTATACAAGTTCAAGAATAGCAAGGCTAAATCCAATAAATGTTCTTTACTAAGCCCGAGGACAAGACGTGAATGCAAAACCTTTCTTTTAAAAACCACCATCTTTTTTTTTTACCAGAACAGGGATTGAACTCAAGCCCTTGCACTTGCTAGGCAAGCGCTAATTCTACTGAGCTGTCTCCCCAGCCCCCAGGACCACCATCTTGACATCAAATTTGGCACTGCACTTTTTAGCTGCCACAGAAAACACATCAGGCTGTCTCTGTTTCCCGCCTCCCCTGCCCTCCCCCTCAGCCACTCAGGGAGATGGGCAGAGAGGTGGCCAAAGGGAGCTCAATGGTCCCCTCAAAGCTGAATGCTGCCTCTTCCCAAAACCTGACTCTCTGATGCTTCCTTTCTCTGCAGCCATCAGCAAAATGACGTTGTCAGAGTTACACATCTTCATGGTGGAATACGGATGCTGCCCTGATGCAAACATTAAAGTGTCCATGGACGACAATGTCACATGGTCCCCCACAAAAATGTACAATGTTATGTTTTCTACATCAGTTAATAGATAAATTTAGGGCTGGTGATTGCTGCTTAGTGGTAAGGTGGATGTCTAGTGTACGCTGGGTCCTGGGTTTCATCCCAGCACTGCTACGTAAGTCAATAAACGGCTACATAAAGCATCTGGTTAAACAAAAGGTAAAAAAGAATAAACACCATAAATAAAAATTATAATATTCTATGGACATTTACATAATAGGAACTCTCTTTCCCTCCGCAAAATTTGTATTAGTTCCACTGACATTCAAAGCTTTCCTAGAATCTTTTTCTTGTTTTAACTTTTTCTTTTGATTTAGCCTAAAACCAGGCAGGATTTAGGACCACAGTACCCTGCCTTTACATTCTACCCTCTTGGTTTATAGACTTTGGGAAAAACTATAAAAACTTTGTATAGAAATACTTTTTACCATCTGATTTTAATAAATCAGCTACCTGATTACATTGCATCACCAAAACTTTATTACTGCCTACTTGTAACATATGGAGACTTAGGATTTTTAGAATTGTGTAAAAACAGTAAGCTCAATTATTACATTATTATTTTTTTCCTTTTTCTGTATTTAGGACAGGGCCTACAGGGTCTCACTACACAGATGGGACTTGCAGTGATCCTCCTGTTTTTAGCCTCCCAAGTGCTGGGATTACAGGCTTGAGCCATCATGCCCAGTCTCAGTGGTTGTCTCAGTGCACCCCTCGGGCACACAAGTGGGCACAGCATGCTGGGGATTGAACCCTGGCTGCTGTGCTCTGCCTAAGCAGGCACTGTAGTCTGCTAAGCTAGCAGGCTGGCCCTAGTTCAATTGATGAGAACACAAAATTTGAAGAAACTCAACCAGGATAAGTTCTAAATACATATAACAGAAGCCTGAGATAAATAGGCAAATTATCATTTTTTTTATAGTGCATATGTTTAAGCAGCAGATGTAAACATAAAAGTTTAATGCGCTCTAAGTGACATTTAATCCTTTAATAACCAAAATACACACAAAACATTAAAGCTAATCCTGAAATGAATAATTCACTTCTGAGTTACGTGACGTTTTCAACTGGCTCTATTACTTATGGAATCAAGCATTTTATTAAGTATACTATAAGGACCAAATATAAGACATTCCATTACTACATGATTTAACACATCAGTCTGATTAAAATATGGGCCACATAATGTCTCTTGATGATACTTAACTAAAAAAAGAATAGTCTAACCCTAGGAGCCCAGGGAAAAAAGATCAAATACTGAATTACATGTGATTTTACTGTTACAGTGCAGTCTATGAAAATAAAAATGTAATCAACAGGATTATTGTACCTTGCAGCCTTCTTTACTCCATCTACCTTCGTAACAGTAATTCATGGTCACAATGACAGAGAACAGTAAATGCAAATATTCTCTAGGTCTTAGAATTAATGACGTTAAGAGTCCTGTATACAACCACTGAATTGTGCTAAATCACTTGGATTTGGAAAAAAGTACTAGGAATTGCAGTTATAAAGGGATTTCTCTCCTGATTCCCATGATCAAGTAAACGGTGATAATAACCTACAGTATAGGCCCACCAAGATCTAGGTCGCTAATATTTCGGTGATTTATTCTGCCTAATTACCTATGTTGAGCCTCCAATTTCTGCTCCAGTTTTTGCTGACATAGGACAGCATGCTTCCTCTTTATAGCTTGCTCAAACCCAGGTTTGGCCTGCAAAGCATGGTCATAACAGAGCACTGAGTGGTTATATTCCCCAAGCATCTGAAGAGACAAAAACACACACACACACATGCACACACGGGGGAAGACAGGTTAGCCAGGGCTTTGCTGCATCTGTTGAAACCCCTCCTGATTCGCGAAAGCACACCTACATTTCACTCTGCAATGAACATTACTTTCATCAGTGACCAAATCCCCATTATACAAAGGCACCACTGTGCTTAAGGGTATGTTCTGCACAGTATTCCAATCAGTGTAATTATTTTACTTTTTCATCAAAGACACTAGGACCATTAATGACCTAGTATTGGATTGATGCCCTTATTTTTTTTTTTTCCACTGTCCAGATCAAAGGAAGAAGAGATAAAAGAAAAATTCTTTGAGGAAAAAACAAAACAAAACAACAACAAAAAAAACACCTCTACTAAAAACTGGTACAATTCATGAAATAAAAAGGAGTATTTACTGCATATATGTTCCCCAGTGTGTAGTAGCTGGTGAAGAAGTCGCTGTCGTCCAGGGCGGCATGGACCACAACAGCGGCATCAGCAGAGAAGTGCGCTCGGTGGAGAACGTTAGCTAGGTTGACCAAGGCAATGTCCTTATTGTGCCTAAAGGAAGAGGAACATGAGTAGATGTTAGGAGGGAAGCATGTGTGCCATGGTGCCACACCGTGAGCTGACAAGGAAACACGACATCTGAAGTCACTAGGCTTAGGAAAATCTTTCAGGTCTGTCAATGGGTAAAGACAGTAAGAATCCCCGTGCTTCACTTGTAAATTAGTAATGGTGCCTACTCAATCTAAAAATTATATGTTTTGCCACAAAGATTAAGGGTTGGTAGATACTTTATGATTTTACAACTCATGGAGAGATTTTAAGAAATGTCAAATTTACAATAATTGCTCTAGTCAAGGTCTGTGCATGCATGTCTCAAGCGAATCACAAGACATCTACTTTATACGTATTTGTCTTTCCTGCAAATTGCAAAGTACAGCTATTAGACAATTATCACTCTCAGCTTTTGTGCTGGGACTAATTTTGTTGAGTAAGAGGAGAAAATGAGTAGACTGCCATGGTGCTACTTTCTTATGTCTCATGTGTTTCAACCATCCTAAGTAAAGCAGAAAATCAGGAGGTCCAGACAGAGAAAAATCTTACCTAGAGGAGAAGTGAAGGGCTCGCATGGCACATTCCACCACTTGATACGGTTCATTTTTTATTCTCCAGTAAAACGAAGCCATGTTATATAGTACCCATGAGGAAGAGTTCTGGAGATTAAACAGAACAAAAATTGATGCAACTCAGTTTCTTTAACTGAAAAATGATCAAAATAAGCATCACTAATACGCTGGCTCTTCTGAACTTCAAGATGAAGAAGGGCAAGACTAGCTAAGAGTCATACTAAAGCAGAAGTATGAATAAGCGCTCTCTGTCCACACGGTGCCCTGGTTACAAGTTACTGAGGACCCACAGGTGCGATCTTTGTACAGAGATCATCCAGCTACAGGCTGGGAGCAGGTGAACACCTCATCACATAGCCAACCTGCTGGACCCTACTTCAGGACTTCAGAAATCAAGGGTTACCTTGTTTGGAAATGCCAGTGGCTTTAATATGAAATTCCTGAAATTAGTGTTTTACAAAATTTTTTCTTTCGGTAATATCTCAATGAAGACAGACATTTCAACAAATGGGCTTATGCTTTTGTGAAAGATGAATTTTTATCTGTCATTGTAAGGGTATTTAGAATCTAACTGAAACCTTTACATTGTTTAAAATGAAATCTTAAGTATACAGTAATATTTTGCCAAGTTAAACAGAAAGTTCAGATACACTTCTTCCTTTGAGGCTGGGACATTTTGTCCTCTAACGTATGTTGAGCTTGGACTATCTAAAGGTCAAAACATAGTTGCGATGGGTGGTGCACATCTTTAATCTCAGCTGCTTGGGCGGTGGAGGCAGGAGGACTGCCATTGTGTGTCTACCCTGTGCAATGCTGCCTTAAAATAAAAAGGAGGGGGAGGGACATAGATCAGTGGTAAAGAGCTTACGTAATATGTAAAAGGCCCTGGGTTCAACCCGTTGTATTAGTACTACCAAAAAAAAAAAAAAAAAAAAAAAAAAAAAAAAAAAAAAAAAAAAAAAAAAAAAAAAAAAAAAAAAAAAAAAAAAAAAAAAAAAAAA
>PVKN010022049.1:0-15285 GCA_004027915.1 Capromys pilorides
CTTGCTGCAGGACGTTTACGCCATTTCTAGTGTGGGCTGCTGTGCGCAGCAGGGTTGCTGGCTTGTGTGATAGGCACATGGTTGGTTTCATAAGAAGTGCCAGGGTGGTTGAGGGGTTTTACATTTTCAGTTGTGTATGAGTGATCCAGTTTTTCTGTGTCCTGCTAGCTTTTGGAATTCGTTTTTCTCCAGTTTGATAGGGGTTTGGGGTTTAGTGATGTTCATATTTGAGCTTTAATCTGCATTCCCCTAAATGACTTATCACATTGAAAGATCTATTCTTGTACCTACATTTGTCTGCCTTCTGTAGTGAAATGCCTGGTAGTTCTTTGGCCTATTTCCTAACTGAATTAGTTAGTTAGTTAGTTAGTTAGTTAGTTTGAGACAAGATCTCACTGTCTAGTCTACACTGGCTCTCATCTCACCTCATCGCCCAGACTGACCTCAAACTGTTGTCGATCCTCCTGCCTCACTCAGCCTGAGGAGTGCTGGATTACAGGTGTGTGCAACCATGCCTGGCCTCTTAACTGGACTGTTTTGTTTCTTTTCACTGTGGAGGATTGTTCTGATGTAGAAGTCTTCATCAGAGAGGACTGCTCTGCAGCCTCTCTATTCCCTTAAGAAGATTCTTCTGGGAGGAGAAAGCTTTCCATTTTGATGAGGTCCAGATTATCAAACTTTCCTTTTCTGGTTAACCGTAGGTCCAGAGATTTTCTGTTACTGTTTCTTTCTCTTTTGTTATTTTATTGTTTTATGTTTTACATTTCAAGTCCCTCAAATATTGCACCTTAATCTTTGTATAAGGTTGAAGTTTAGTCAAGAGGTCATTATTTGGAAGAAGCTGTTCTTCTCGTGAAGCTTCTCACGCACCTTTGGTACCTTTGTATGTTTGTCAGAAAGTAACTGGTGAGGGGGTGTGGGCCCACCTCCGGGCCCACTGCTCCGTTCACTGACGTGTGTGTCCCCCCATCCTCCTCACCACAGTCTCACTACACTAGCTATAAAGTATAAAATAAGTCTGAAAACCTTCAAATGAAAACCTTCTTACCTTATTCTGTTTCAAAATTGGTATAGCTACTCCTGGTCCTTTGCGTTTCTGTAGAAATTTTATAATAAGTCTATTTCTGTAGAAAGCCTCTGGGGTTTTTGAATGTACAAAACTGTTAGCTTTGCTGATGTCAGGAGTTGGGTAAGGGAAGAAAAGCAGTGACTGCTCATCTGCAGATTTTACCCTTTTGGGCCAGTGAGATAGCTCAGTATACTAAGCATCGGCTTAGGCCAGCACAGGGACTGGGGTTCAACCCCTGGTACCACATGCCATGCTGGCCCTGCCCCCAGGCACACTGAGTCACCCCAACAGACCAGGCGTGGTAGCGCACTCCTATAGCACTTAAGAGGCTAAGAACAGGAGAATCACTAGGAGTCCAAGCTGCATAGTGAGACTCTGTACCAAAGACATTAAAAAAATTTTAGTTTTGCATTAAATTATTGAAAGGGCCACTAGTTGCTTTTCCCATTTCATTCAGAACTTCAGTGAACACTGTAGGGTCTGGTTAGAACTCGCACTCGCCTGGTGGGTGTGTGGGTCTACTGAGGAGGTGATGGCCTGGGAAGCCAGTCCCAGCCTGCCTGGTGTTTGTGTTGGTCAGACCCAGCGCTGCGTGGGTGCTTTGCTGTGAGGCGGCAGGAGGAGGTGGGTGTCCTGGAGCCTGCTGCGTGCTCAGCTTTAATTTCACAGTGTCAGTTGTGGTGGGAGCATTGTCTGTACGTGGCACACACCGTTCACTGTGCATTGGACTAGCTTGTAGCTCTGGGACACTGGGCTGTCATGCTTGCTTCTCTCCTGCCTGCCGTACAAGTGGCTTCCTGACTAACACACAGTAGGAGCATCCCCGAGCTCCGGCCGCAGCCCTGATGACATCCTCCCAGGCTCTTACACTGGGCTGTAGAGCTCCAGCTGTGCACCAGCAGGCACTCCCTGCCTTCCCACAGCCCTGCCTGTGGCATGGGCCCAGCCAGGGAGGCCACCTGAAGGTGGCTCCTGAGGTGATGCCTGGGGAAGGATGACCTTGCTTGTCACCACAGCCCTCCAGGGAGGTGGCCTAGTATGGTGATAAGTACATGTCGAGGTCTGCGCTCAAGGTGGCTGCCATGACTTTTGTGTCTCTTCCTCTGGGAAATACCCACCCCTGTGCCCAGGAAGAGGTGCGGATGCGTGCTCACCTTGGTCCCGATTTCCTCTGTGAGGACTTTCCCATCGGTGAGTTTTCTCCATAACGTGCCATCCACCCTTTTCATAAGCTCGCTATGAGCATGAGAGAGAACTGACATGACAGTGCAGGCACCCCATCCCTGGTGCGTCCTTGTGGTGTCAGCATGTTCCAGGGTGCTGGAGAAGCTTCCTCCTACGGGGCTGCCCCGGGAGGCAGATGAGTGGGATGGATTTCCACTGCCCAGGGAAGAACAGCGAGCGTGTGCCGTGCCGTGGAGGGGCAGGGTACACTGGCTGTCCTCCTGGGGTGCCAGCTCAGGTGGTGCTGTTTGTCCTGGTGATAGGAGTTGGGCTCACACTTCTCAAGACTCTCCAGGCAGAGGAGGCTCCAGGTACCCAGGCCCTCTGTGTGAAGAGGACATGGGTGGGCAGAGGAGTGGGTGTCTTGCTTTTGTGTTACAGAGACCCAAGACCAAATGACATACAGACATCAGGATAAGCTTGGGGGAAAAGGTGCTCCGCATCCCACTGTTTCAGTGGTGTTTGTGTCTGCACAGCAACATTGTGGCCTCATTCTGCATTTGGGAAGTAATCAGATTTGTGTCAAAAAAGAAAGGGGGTGGCCAGGTGTGGTGGCACATGACCATAACCACAGCACTCAGGAAACAGAGGCAGGAGAATCACTGAGTCCAAGGCCAGGCTAAGCTACAAAGAGAGACCCTGTGTCAGGCAACAAAAAAGAAAAGAAAAAGGAGAAAGGAGGAATGGAGGAAGCTCTAATTCTTAGCACATAATAGAGAAATAATAACTATACCTGAAAAAATTAGTTATGAAATAAATTAAAATAAGTAGGTTTAGAGCCAGTAGAGTTGGAAGTCTCTGAAAATCAGGAAGGACTGCGTTTGGTTGTTTACCATCAGCCAGCCACACCAGCTTCCTGCTCCCCTAGGCCTCTTGAGTGCAAGGGGACCCATGTCGTTTCCAACCTCAGAGGGCAGCAGCCCTTCTCTCCTGTTTTATTTTTTCATTCTTCAGGTCCCATTTAAGGCAGAGGAAGGCTGGATCCCAGGAAGGAGAGCAGCAGTGTCTAGTATTGGACCATCTCTTGTCTAGAATCCAGTCATCCCCAAGTAAAGACACTACTTACCTCTCACAGTTGTGGGCGGCGCTTGTAGTGTTACCGCACATCAGGTAAGAAACAAGGCGACTGCGGGGTGTTGGGTGTGCGCGGCCATCTGGAAAGCCCCTGAGCCCTGCGTGTGCTTCCTCTTTCCTTCAGGCCCCTGGAAAAGGAGCAGGTGCTTCCTCTGGTGTCGGGCTGCACAGAGGCGCTCTTCAGGACCGTGGACAGTGGGAGCTTCGGGCGAGGTCAGTCAGCTTCACTGTGTGCCTCTTCCAGCCTTCCTGGCAGTCACTGTAGCTCTCAGCATTTGTAACATGGGAGTAGTGTTGTGTCCCAGCACAGCCCCTCAAATGATGCATAAATACAGAAGGAAAAGCACAGTGAGGTGGGCATATTTCATCACGTAATATGAAGGTCACGTGGTAGAAGAAAGTGACCCACAGCAGGAGCTCCCACAGCCAGGACCCAGCCTGCCCCAGGATGCGCGTGGTTCCATTTGCTTACACTGAGCACTAAGCCAGGGACTAGTCAAGGAGCTGAGTGAGGGTGTCTGGCCATGTGTTCCCACTGCCTGGGGACTTTTTAAGTGTTTGCTATAAGTGACTGCTCAACAGGCTTTGAAAATTCAGCTCAGCATGGCCTGTGTAGGAAACCTTCCTGCCTCTTCCAGCAGTAGGCTGCCATGTCTCAAGCCCTGCCACCTCCCAGAGCCCAAGGACAGCAGTTGGAAGGCAGGTTCCGGTTTTTATCCTCCTGTAGTCTTCTCTCCTGATGTGTGCATAGTAATCACTCATTCATTTCAATATCAGTGTGCCTGACTCTGGTAGATACTGGGTAGGTACTTCAGAGAGGAAACCAGACTCCCACACCTTAGGTGTCATCCCACGAGCTAGTGCCTGCCACACTGGGTTGGGGTATGGGATCTCTATCATCCCAGAGGTTTCTGTTGGATAGCACTGGTCTTAACGTTGAAGCAGGGATTAGCAACAGACCAGCTGCTGCATGCATTTCCAGTCATGGACTACATTTTATGTTTGTGGTGGCAGCCCACTGCTCTAATAGCCCCTTAGAAGGTTAAAAATGTCCTCTACTTCCAGGGCCTATAAAAACAGGCCACCTATTAGATCCAACATATTGGCCACAGATTGCCTGCCCCTGGGCTAGAGATTAAATGAGTATTGAGTTATTTTTAACAGGATATGTACTTGGTAGTAGCTGTTGGATGTGTGACTTCTTGTAAATGACACCAGCATGAATTGTATACAGTGATCATTAGCTTTCGGAGAGGCCACACCTACTCTCATCTGAAGTGGACTGAGCAGTGTCCCTTGTCCTGATTTTGGTCTTAGTACCCCTCAGTTATAGACATGTGTGCATAGATTCACTGGTTGACCATTCCCAATTTAAAAACCTCAAGTTGGAAATTCTCAAAAATCTGAAACATCTTGAGTGGCCTGGCAGTTCTCAGAAAGGTTCAGTTTAAGGATGCCCAACCTCTGCCTTATCCTCCAATGGCCTATACATTTTTATTCTCCTGGAATGTGTTTTCACTCTGAGAAAGATAAATACAAGACTTGGGCACTTCTTGGTTCTATTCTACTCGGACGTTAGACATTTGGGTTGGTTTGTTTGGTTTTGAGACAGTGCCTCTGTGTGTGACTCAGGTTGCCTCAGTCTCTCGAGAGCTGGGATTACTGCCACATGGCACTGTACCTGACTCTGTTCTTTAGAAGGCACAAATGCACTGTAAGAACTTCGTGCAAATAACAAGTGTTAGACAAATGAGGTTTTCTATAGTCAAATCAAAGAAGTAGTATGATTCTCCCGTTTTCCTCCCTTAGGAAACTTATTTGTTCTTCGTCAAGCCATAAGCACTCTGCTAACTTTGGAGGACTCTTCTGCACTTCTTCATCTGGTTCCTGTGGAGCGAGTGAAGAGCTTAGTGCTGTAAGTAAATGAGCTCACGTTTCGCGTCATAGTGGAGAAAATATAAATGCCTCTGAGGTTGTGGGATGAAACAGTGAAAACCTGATCTATTTTATACGTGAGTTGTGTTCATATAGTGAACCTTAATATGCTGCCTGGTAAATAAGTACTTTTCCTGATGGGCTATAAATACAGCTGGGGGCTGGTGACTGCCTCATTGCAGGGCCTTCCCGGCAGAGCCGTCCGTGTTGCTGTTGGCTGACCTCTACTACCAGCGGCTGTCTTTCTGTGGCTGCAGAGTGCCGCTCTCTGAGGAAGCACTGATGGAGGTGTTCCCCAGGTTGCAAGCCAACATCTCAACTGGCGTTTCCAAGGTGACCTGTCGTGTGGGGCATGGTCCCCATTTCTACTTGTTTCCCAGCAGCAACCACAGAAGACACAGCGCCCTCACCCCCTGAACTGGACAGGGCTGCAGTGGGGTGCTGTCTGATGACTCCCAGCAGCACTGTTAATGAGGGGATCACAAAAATACAAATCTACAGCCCCACCCAAAGATTTGAGGTCAGCAGGGTTAGTATTGCACTGAAAAGGTTAGTTTCTTAAAGCCCTGTAGATGATTCTGCTGCTGATTCAAGTATACAAAAATCCCTGAATGTGTTACTTAAGAATAAAGAAATCAGGAGTCGACCAGATAGCTCAGCGGACTAAAGCACCTGCTTCAGCCAAGTCTAGTGGCTGGGATCCCCAGTGTGCAGTGTGAGCCCTGCCCTGGGGCATGCTGGGATGGCAGTTGACACTGAGCATGGTAGTACATGCCTGTAATCCCAGCACTTGGGAGACTGAAAACAGGAGGATCACTATGAGTCCAGTCAACATAGTGAGATCCTGTAGACCCTGTCTTAAACTCATTAAAAAATAAAAAGTAAAGAAATCACAGTTCCAGTCCAACTGTCCACTTACCCAGAGCTTTACACTCACTGGAGAGGGGCTGCTAGTGTGGAGAGAGGCGATGGTGCACTAGGCAGCCGGGCATCCTCGCCTGCTCATCATCCACGCGCCATCTAGATGAAGCGTGGTGGGTAGGAAGGGGGCAGGGTAAGTACACATTTCTCTAGTCAGATGGTGCCCTTCATTGTGTAAAACTCAGCTCTCACTTCCTGTAAATCAGTTTCTTCACTTAAACTTCGCAATTTGAAATAATGCCTTTACTTTCTTTAGATTCGGCTTTTGACAATAAGAATCCTGAACCACTTTGTTATCCAGCTTCCAGAATTGATGGAGGTATTTCAGCTGTTTAAGTGGGTAATTTAAAAAAAAAAAAAATACAAGTTTACATTTTTTTCTTTTAGTTTTTGAAGTAATGTCTTTGCAGAAAATATGCACACACTGTATAAATACCTGTTATAAAATTTGACAGTTTCTTTAGTTAGCCACAACCACGGCTACTACCAAAAAGCCTCAGGTACATGTTGCATACACACACATAGTTTAAACAGACACTATCAAATAGCTTACCAAATTAAAATGCCTGCAAGCAAGTGCAGGGGCCAGGGGTTCAATCCCCAGGCCTGTCATGCCAGCCCTGCCCCCGAGGGCACGCTGACACGGCAGTTGAGACTGTGCATGGTGGCCCGTTCCTATGATCCCAGCTCTTGGGAGGCTATCAATAGGCGGATCGCTACGAGTCTGATCTAGTAGTGAGACCCTAACACTCTGTAGACCCTTCCCTAAAATACAAAAAATAAAAATAAAAAATAATAAACAGACATTATCCTGCGAGTTTTCCATGCCAGCCACTAGCTTTACCTCCTGTCTTGACGCCTGAGTGGAATCCCACGGCGTGACGTGCCTTCCGTGCCCGGGTCCCTCCTCCTGGGTGCTGCATAGGTTTTATACTATGGTGAGCCTCCTGCCACAGACGTCTTCCCGTAGGGACCCAGTCCTGTAAGTCAGTCACATGGTGCAGGTGTGTACGCATTTTCTTCATTTCTGTAGATGTTGCCCACCGATCTGAGTCATTTTGAGAATCACTTTGCTGCTCACTTTCCATTTCCGTGCCAAACACCCAGCCGGAGCAGTTTACTAAGCAGTGCTCCTCGCCTCCCTCAGGACATTCTCTCCTTCTGGCTGTCTGCTGTTGGACCTTGGTCACACTTGTTATTTCTGGCAAGCACAACCCTGAGCTGCTGTGCTGTCCCCTGCAGGATGATGTGCTCTCGGAGCGGCAGTCTGCCTTCGCCATCCTGCGCCAGGCAGAGCTCATCCCAGCCACTGTGAGTGACTACAGGGAGAAGCTGCTTCACTTGAGGAAACTGAGGCACGACGTGGTGCGCACTGCAGTCCCTGAGGGGCCGCTGCAAGAGGTAAGAGTGGTGTCCCTGTTTGTTTGCCTCCGTAATTTGCATTTTGAGTCTTGACTGAAGAAGCTTATTACATAGCTACCAAGAAAATTTGTTTTTACACAAAGTCACTCTCCTTTCCCTGGTGCTTTGAGTTCAGCAGCCCTCCCGGATTTTTATACAGTACACATGACTTAATGCCTCCTTGAGCAGGGCGGGCCTGACCCACCAGTGCAGTCCTCAGTGCGTTTTATCGTTTTTCCTGAAGGAAGGGGAAGTTGCCACGTTCTGCAGTTGCTCTCAGTGGGGCTCAGGGCTGTGTGCTGCAGGTGACAGCAGGAAGCGTGTACAAGTGTTGAAGTGTACAGCTCTGTTAGCAGCTAACCTGATCGGCCTCAGACTAGGGATTTGCTTAAGGGTGCAGATAAACTCTTACCAAAAAACTTGTTTTTTAAACCAGTTTTGTTGGTGTGACAGTTGTGAAATGCAGACTTTGTCTGCGAAGGGCAGCTTTAGGGGGCCGTATAAGTGACTGGAGCCGGGGTGAGCTGCAGAGCTCAGAGTGTTACCTGAAGAGACAGAAAGCAGCTTAGGGCAACCTGAGATCGCGGCAGAAGGTCGCAGTGCGATGGCAGTGCACACCTGGGGGAGCCCAGCACGTTGGGAGGCTGAGGCAGGACGCTCCCAAGCTGAAGTCCCACCTCAAACTTAAGACCCAGTCTCAGAATTTATAAATTAAAGAAAAAGTGCCAAGTTAAGAGCTGGCTTTGCCACTGACCGAGCTTAAAGTAACTCAATGACCAAGTTTCCTTAGTTGTGAAAATTATAATCCCTAACTCGCTGGGTGACTCAGGGAATTCCATGATAAATATCAGATGCTAGAACAACACCTGATACCAGCTAAGCACTGAATAGCAGCCATTGTAATTAGTAATTGATAATTTATCAAAATACCACCTGTGACCAGGTGCTGGTGATATAAAAGCCCAGCTTCAACTTTAGATGACTCACAGTGTCAAGGACAAGAAAGCCCAGAAAATGTTTGTGATCCCTGGGAGGGCTGTGCCAGGGTGACATCCTGTAGAGAGGAAGAGCGCATGCACAGAGGCGAGGGCTGGAAGAGCGGTTTGTTTGGGAAAACTCCAGACTGACCTGGCTGAGAGTCCTGGCTGGTGTTGGGGTCCTGTGACAGGGACTTAGCTGGGATTGAGGCTCCCAGTCCCCATCTCCTACAATGCTGTTTCAGTCAGCTAAGACTCAAGGCGTTGTTGAGCCTTCTTTTCTTGGTGATTCCTGTGAAAGCCAGAGTCCGGGCCCTTCCTGTAGTGCTTAGGGTTGGGCTTGTGCGGCTGGTGGTGCTGGACATGCATGCCTTGGTTCACAGAGGCTCAGCCTTCGCTGGTAAATGGTGTTCTTTTTTTCCCTAATGAGTTCACTAGATTTTATTATATTATTTCTTGAGGGATTTAAGAATCATTTGAACCCCACAGAGTAGGTTTTATTTGAAAATTGTTCATAGAATAGGTGAATGATGAAGAAATTATTCTGTTTAGTCCCTCTTTCTTTCCTAGGGAAATACTTTGTAATTTTCTTTATTGGATTTTTTAAAAATTAAAAATTCAATGTCTATTTCTGTAACAAAAGAACGAAAAGTATGCAAGGATTTTTCAAAGTTCATCAGCCTCCTGGGAGGGCAAATGTCTGTTAAATCCACAGAAAGCAGCTGATTACATAAACTTTTTTTTTTTTTCCCGGAATTGGGGATCAAACTCAGGATCTTGCACTTGCCAGGCAGGCACTTGATAAACATGTTTCTAGACTTGATCTTAGCCAAAAGGCCGAGAAGCGATAGCATGGTATTTCTAGAGCAAGATCCATTTTATACTGTGATGGTCTCAAGGCCAGCATGTAAAAACTTGGTTTTTAAAATTCACCCAGAAGTAAAGCAGTGCGTTTTCTGACAAAAGAACTTGGAGTCAGCCTCTTCCTCATTGTTTTCTTGGTTTGCGTATCTCAACTTTGTGTTACAGAAGCAATTAGGAATTTTACTGCTTTTAATGAAATCCAGTAGTATCAACCCAGAACACAAAAAGATGACTGTTAATTATTTACTGAGTTACTGATTATTTATTTATTTGCCCAAAGTAACACAGACTTTATCAGTGCCTCTCGGTTTTGCTCCTTAAAACTGTATGCCAGATTTAAAACAGAAATCCTAGGTTGCCCCGATGTGGGGGCACATACTTGTAACCCAAGCGTTGGGAGGCTGAGGCAGGAGCAAGAGGATCACTGTGGGTTCAAAGCCAGCTTGGGCTATGTAATGTAACCCTGGCTCAAAAAAATCCTAGGTTGTCTGTTGTCCTAGAATGCCTGCAACGGCATGATGCTTTGTGCTTCAGAATGTTAGGCCAGTTTTATACGCGTGGAGCTCTCGGCTCAGGGCATTGCAGGGCTTTGCTGAAGGTTATAGACTAGCGTTTTAGAGTGAGAACTGCGGTCTGTATAGCGTGGTTCTGACTCTGGTGCTCAAAGGTGGTATAACTGTATCATTCCCAGAAGTGAAAGGTCGATTTATATAAAGTTGCTTTCCCCAGTTTGCCCTGCACATAAAGTAAGGCTTCTTCCAGCCCCTTCGTTTGACTTTCTGTCTCACGAGGCCCCGAGGGAGCTGTAGTGATGCTCCAGATAGCAGGTGGCTGGACTTGGGGGTTCGGACAGTGGCCGTGATGGTCAGACCTGGGTGCTGTTATTGTGTTCATCCTCAGTGGAGGAAACTGAGGCACACAGAGCGTTATGGCCTCCCTGAGCCCTCACGTTGTGCAGCTGGCAGAACGGGGCCACGGTGTGTGCTGCTACCCGCTGTACCACTGCCTCAGTGGCAGTTTGGTCAGTTCCCACCTGGAATGCATGTAAGCTTGGGTGGAGTGGACACGGCTGCACGGCAGGGCCTGCAAAGCCGGTGATGACTGTGTTTGATCATGCTCGGTCTTCACAGTGGCTTCAGGTCTGTAACTCGAGTGCTCATCATGTCCCGATGAAATCAGCGGCTATGTGTGTGTGGCAACAGGAGGGCTGGATGCCAGGCCCTTCACATGTGCATCTACCGCGGCAGTGCCTCTTCCCAGCTCTGCGCTAGTGTCAAGTTTTTGGTGTGTGGCTGGCAGGTCCACCCCAGCCAAGCCCCTGTAGGCAGAAGGCCTCAGGCAGCTTCCCTTCCAGCCAGAGTAGTTCCACTCTGCAGTCCTGTCAGTGGTGTCCTGCAATGGAACGAGCCAGCACTGGAGCGTGTACTCAGAGCAGTGAGAGCAGTGCCCCTCTACTGGGGCTGGGGCTGGGGATATGGGAGGTCCCATGTGTCTCCATATCCAGCAACTCTGGATGCAGGAGGGTCACAAGTTCAAAGCTTGCCTTGGAGACTTTGCAAAACTGTATCTCAAAATAAAGGTAGAAAGAGCTGGGGATGTACCTCAGATGTAAGTTGCTTGCCTAGTATGTACAAGATTTGACTCCTGATATTATAACATATTTAATAAAGAAAATTTTAGATCTTCTGCATTGACCTTTTCTAAAGTATAGTTTTGATGACTTGTCCCAGGTAGGGCACTTGCCTAGCTTATGTGAAGCCCTGGGTTTCATCCCCAGAGCTCACAAGAAGTTCATAGTGCTTCCTGCATTATGAGCCAGTGCAGTACTGGCAGCTCAGGTACATGTTTGTTAGAGTGGACATCTGGCGCGACTCCAGATGCTGTTTGCTACAGTGGTTCTTCTGTTCAATTGTGGATGACATTTTTGGAAAAGGAGGAAAGTGACTATACACTGAATTTTGGGTTGGTCACGACAGCCTATATTCTTAAAGTGCAAGCTTCTTTCCAGACCCTAGGTTGGCCAGGCTGGGCTTCTGAGTCTCAGCACTTGCACCCTGTGGCCTTCCCAGCTCACACCCCCCTTACTCAGTGGATCCCTTGTGCTTGCAGGTGCCGCTCCGGTACCTGCTGGGCATGCTGTACGTCAACTTCAGTGCACTCTGGGAGCCCGTGATTGAGCTCATAAGGTAGGCTGCTCTGCTGTAATGACACATGCCCTGGCTTGGCGTTGGGATGAGTGAGTGCCTTCATGGAACCGAAGGGAAGGAAATGCGCAGCGATTCTTCCCAGCAGCTCAGAACTGTATGTGGCTTCTGTGTGCAGGGAGGACTCTCCATACGTGATGCTTCTATAAAAAGATGTGCTGTGATGGTGCCACATTGTTATGTATTACATATGTTGAATTGTGATGACAAAATTTAAAAAGAAATTAAAAAGAAATGGTTTTTCACAACCTTTGCTGCCTAGTGTACGAAATCACTTTTTTTTTTTTTTTTTTTTTTTTTTTTTTTTTTTTTTTTTTTTTTTTTTTTTTTTTTTTTTTTTTTTTTTTTTTTTTTTGGTTTTTAATAACGTATTTAGTACAGGGTCTCACTGTGTAGATCAGACTCATAGTGTTCCTCCTGATCCTCCTGTTTTCAGCCTCCCAAGCGCTGGGATCACAGGTGTGTGCTGCCACACCCAGTCTCAGTCACAGTCTCAGTCACAGTCTCAGTGTGCCCCAGGGGCTGGGCCAGCAAGGCACACCAGAGATTGAACAAAATCCCTTTGTGAAGGTTCCTCTACCAGGACGTGACTCGTCATAGAAAACATACAAGTGTTCAGGCCCAGAGGTGCTCAAAGTTAACTTTAAAATGTTGGCTTTTCTCTAGCATATTCAGACATACCTATTAATACGCAGGCAAAACATTCAGTACTTAAAAAATAGTCTCTCACAGACATTTACTTGCAGAGGACTGGCCTGGCTTCTCATGAGATAACAATGTGTTGCTGTGGCCCTCAGAGTCCAGACTAGATCTTACCTGACAGAAGATAAACCCTTTCCCAAATTTGAACCACCAGGGTTGGATCCCAGGTCCTGCCTGCAGCACTGGCCCCGCCCCTGGATGCCTGAGCCTGGATCAGGTCCGGGCATGGTGGTGCTTCCCTGTAATCCCCGCCCTGGGAGACTGAAAACAGGAGGCTCACTACCTGTCCGAGCTGCATAGTGAGACCCTGTACCAAATACACAGAATGAAAAAAAAATTTTTTTGAACCAGTTTATCTGCCCTGTGCTGTCCTTCAGAACACTGTGCTGTAAACAAAGTCCTTCTGGCATCAGTTACATAGTTATCCTGTCAGAGGAGACTGATATGTGTGTTACCAATAGCCAAGGTCAAAAGTGGCGGTTCTGCACAAGCTCAGTGCCTTGGTGGTCTCCACAGGCCTTAGCTGTGTCCCTGCTGGGTATCTTGTGTGGAAAGTGTATGTTTTCTTTGAAACAATACACAGCATACACAGTTCCTGTCTCATGTGAAGTTTATATACATTTTTAGAAAATGAAAGACAAAAAATATTTTTAAATAGAATATTATTGCTGGGGTATCAAACTGAACACTTCTGTGATTCATCTCATCTTTCTAATTAAGATCTGAATATATTTTTCAAGTACTGAATATTTTGCCTCTGTGTTAATAGTTACGCCTGAATTTGCTGGAGGAAAGCCAACGTTTTAAAATGAGCTTTGAGCGCATTAATTTTTCTCTCCAAAAAAAGGTCTCCTCCCCTGTCGTTTCTATGCTATATCCCACTGCTGCTGCTATTATGCCTTTAAAAGTAGTCTTACGGGAAAATGCTTACATTGTTTAAAATACTTTTTTTTTTGTCTTTTTGAGATAAGGTCTTGCTATGTAGTTTAGGCTGGCCTTGACCTCACTTTTGTAGCCCAGGCTGGTCTTGAACTCACGCTGATCCTCCTGCCTCAGCCTCCCAAGTGCTAGGATTATAGGCATGCGCTACCACACCTGGCTTAAAGTACTCTTTAATGTTCTGTGGCTATCAAAATAATTTGTGCGTTGCAGCCATTTTCAGAAGTACCAGAAAGAGCAGAGGTTGTTTTCCAGCCCTGTGGCAGAGGATCACCTAACATTTTATTTATACCTGTCACTCGTTTTTCTTTTTCCTGTGAGATATCACTGAGACCACACTGTGCCACATATTTTGTGATCTTTCCTTGTAGTTCTCACGCTCATGAAATGGAAAATAAGCAATTTTGGAAAGTCTACTATGAACATCTAGAGAAAGCGGCTACCCATGCTGGTAGGTAGGGGTGAGGGAGGCTGGAAAGAGAGGTGGCTGTGTTCCTTCTTTCCCTGCTACTGTGATTATGCATACAGTGAGAAATGGAATGAGAAATCTGTTAGCTTTCTTAGCCTTTGGATGCCGTTGGCTGGTTTCCTTATATCGCTAGCGAAAATGTCCTCTATCTTGAGACACACATAGCACAGTGGTAACATTCTCAGGTGCTTTTGACTTTTTGTCTTGCAGAGAAAGAACTGCAGAGGACCACAGATGAGGAGGAACCAGTTGGAGACACAAGTTGGGAGCAGGGCCAGGAAGGAGAGGTCGGTGCTCTCTATCAGGAGCAGTTAGCGGTGACGACTGACTGTCAGGAAAGACTAGACCATACCAACTTCCGGTTTTTGCTCTGGCGAGCGCTGGCAAAATTCCCAGAGAGAGTAGAGCCTCGGTCCCGGGAGCTCTCCCCACTTTTTCTGAGATTTATCAAGTAAGTAGTAGAAATGTGTTCCTGGTGGGGTCTGAGGAGGAGGGGTGAGAAGTATTACCTTCGCCAGTGTGGCTGAGTTCTTTATACATCTGTCACAGTTTCTGTAAGGCGCCAGCACTGTCAGATAACAACTATACTAGTTTTGCTTACCACTTAATTTTATATAACCTTTGATACTAGTAAAACTGTTCCATTTACCAAATAAGCAGGACTACTCTGTTTGCTCACTGTGCACAGGCCTTGTTGCCCCTTGCTCTTCTGTTCACTGCCTGAGGGTATAAGGTGTTTTCCAGTGGCCCAACCCCAGCTACTCCTTTGGGCCTCTTGTTATTTCTGCAATGCTGAGTGATGTGTGTACCCTGAAAGAACAAGAGCTCCCTGGATCACTGCTTGGGTAGACATGCTGTGTGGAGGGAGGCCATCTGCTCTAAACTCCAGCAGCCGTGGGCACTGAGGTGTGCAGAACAGAACCACCCCCTTCCCCCCATTGATAAGACGAGTATTTGTCCAAAATGCTGCATTATGTGGGAAAACCACCACGGGGTTGGTGTAAGTAGCTCATATGCCACAGCGTGCCTGGTTTGTTAAGGAATAAGGTGTCCGGAGAGCTTGGGGGAAAGGTGGGAAAGGGGTAGAAATCTGAGCAGTCTGCCCTGTGCAGGCCTTTGAGTGTTGGCCGAGGACCTCGGCCCCTCTTGTCAGTAAGATGGGAGGTGGGGGACACTTACCCAGGATGGTGGGACTAGTTTTAAGGGGTTTTCTGGCTATCATGCTGTGAACAGACTGTGTTGAATGTTTTTTGATGTTTTTTTTTTTCTTGGCCATTTGTAATTCTTCTGAGAACTGTCTGTTTCACTTGTCTATTCCTAGATTGTGTCTTTCATTTTGGGGGTCATCTAATACTAGTCTTGTGTGCAAGGAACAGCTGATAGAAAGTTTCCCCATTCTGTCGGTTGTCTCTTTGCTCTTTTGGTTGCTCTCTTTGTTATGCAGAAGCTTTATAATTTGATTTGATCCCATTTGTTGACCCTTGCTGTTATTTCTTCTATGGGATA
>PVKN010022050.1:0-15304 GCA_004027915.1 Capromys pilorides
TGTGTGTGTGTGTATGCCTTCTAGAAGGAAGCTCTTTAACTGTCTGTAAATGTATATCTGTCTCTCCCTAACATTAGTATCAGCAGTCTCTTATTTGAAGGATGACTACACAGTTCATGCTTTCTATATCCATTTTCATCTCTCTCTTTCTGCATCTCTCCCTTCTTTCTCTCTCTCTCTCACCCCTATTCCCTGGGCTTTTCATTAGCAACTTGATCAGAAATTGTACAGAGAGAGAAAATTTAACCCAGTCACTTTTTCCCTGTATTAGTGGCTCTTCTAAAAAGATTTGGTGGAAGGAGAAGGTGGCTTTTCTTTTTTTCTTCTGTATTTAGTATAGGGCCCATAGAGTCTACGGGGTCTCGCTACATAGATCAGACTTGTAGTGATTCTTCTGTTTACAGCCTCCCAAGTACTAGGATTAGAGGCACATCCCACCACGCCCCGTTTCATTCCCTATTTCAGTGTGCCCGGGAGGTGGGACCAACAAAGCAGTCTGGGGATCGAACCCCAGCTGCTGTACTCTGCCTAAGCAGATGCTTTAGTCTGCTGAGCTATCTGGCCGGCCCTGAAGCTGGCTTTTAACTACAGTAGGAGTTTTGATTATAGTTGTGGATTTAAATTAGCTGGGCTATTTTTCTTGCAGTTACCATGCATATACTGTCAATTGTCTGAGCCTCCAGAGCCCCATAGTGCCAGAGACCCCCTACCCAGCTGCTAGAGCCCCTCTGGCTCTCCACTCTCCAAGCTTTTGCTACCCTTCTTGTGGACACTGACCTGCACAAAGATTCCTCATTTCACACACGAGCTAGAGAGGATGCTCCCCCACCCCACCCCCCCACAGCTGTGATTGTTAAGGATATCACACTATGTGTGGGAGAGGAGCCCTGGATTTATGCAAATTGGTGGCCATCAGCTGAGTTGAATTGGAAAATTACAAAGCTGAAAATCAAAACATGCAGACCTTTTCTTTTATTTTTGTTATATTTTAAAACTTACTTCTTTAGTTTTGTCAAAATCTCCTTGGAGAGTGCAAGCTTTCCCTCTGCTCGAGCTCCTTGGGGTGTCTTAGCTGCTTATTATTCAAAAGCATCCAGCCATGGCTGGGCTGCTGTGGCCATAGGTGGCCTTCTAGCCCAGCTACTGTTAACCCTGACAAGTGAACCTCCCTCTGATGGCTTTTGATCTTGGGGTGTCTTCAGAATGTGGTTCTGAAATCATGGTGCTACATCCTTTCTTGAGTCTTCTGCCCAGTTTATCAAAGACCTTACACAGATTCTTTTGTCTATTGTTATCACACGCTTCTCTCTTTGCTGGGACAAATTACCCAACACCCAGACTTAAGGAAGGAAAGGTTTATGCAGCTCATGGTTAGTGGAGGTTTCAGGCCATTCTTGGTTAGTTCCAAGGCAGAGTAGCACGTGGCAGAGGGCAGCTGTTTCAGAGGCAAAGGAGGGGCAGCAGCTTCACCTGCTAGCAAGCCTCTTTTCCCTTCTTTCATCTGAATGCAGATTATCTGCCCCGGGCCAGGTGTAGCACTCACACCCATAATCCCAGCACTGGAGCATGAGTCAATCACAAACTCTAGAAGAAGCCACCCCATGACTGCATGAGGCTTTGGGGGAATAACTAGACACAAGCCATACCAGTTGTTGTCCCTGGGCTTTCTCCCATGGCCTGACTTCTAGCAACCAAGAGCTGAATTAGGATGGTGGATGTGATACTAGGTAGGGAAGTAGGGATGCATCTCTGCTGACTGGCTTCAATCTTGTTTTTGGCTTTATCTTTTTTTAAATCTATAAAAACATAGAACCTGTTCTAAGTGACATTTGGAATCCTTTGAGGCATTAACTTACTATGATTCTGCAAATACTTGTTTTGAGAGTTTCTCTTGAGGTTCATAGAACACATGACTATGTAATGACAAGACAGTGGGTAACAGGTGGGTAGTCTAATCACTTCATTAATCATGATTTCAAATTCTATATCTCTTTTTTCCTCATAGACTGTTCTGTTAATAATCTTAGCAATAATGAGGGAAAAAGTGGATGTCAACAATGGATGTTCTTGGGGTGTCTCTCTTATAAGTAACTATTGTCACAAACCGAAGACAGCCCTCCTAGCATTTCAAGATGTCTCTGACGTAGCAAATAGTAGCTTTTTTATATTTTAGATTCTCAGGGTAATGCTCCTCTAGATTTAAGAGATGTTCTTTTTCATACCATATGCATGGAATTAGAAGAAATTGTTTCTGCAGTTAAAAAGTTTTTCATGAAATATTTAAAAGGTTTTAATAAACTTAAAATGAAGATTTTCATCAGTAAGAAGATCACACTGAGGGACAGTGAAGAATTGGAGGAGAATATGGAGTAGACCAGCTCTTGGAGATTCTGGGTTCTAGATTCAGCTCTTTCTTAACTGGACTTTTAAACTCTTTAGGGCAGCTTTGCATTTCCATTACCCATGATGCACCTAGACTGAATCCTTGGGGATTTGGATGATTAAATGTATAGCTATTACTAATAAAATAGTAAAAGTAGATGACTGAGTGAACTCATGTAACTTCTCTGTATCTTAAACTTCTCTGTAACTTAGAAAAGTTCAGGATTAGGTTCTGGGTGAAACGCAGACCAGTGTCTCTGCTTTGGGGGAATGATGATGTGTGACACAATCTCCCTCTTAACCTCCCTTTGAGGCCTTATTGCTACTACTTCATTCATAGTGATCTGGGGAAGCACCAGGCAACCCAACTCCTGAAGTATAAGAGTGGTCAGGGAAGCCCCTTCACAAAGTGACTCCCTGTTTCTCTCCCTCTTTACTTCTCCCAGCTTCCAACAGGTTAAATTCATCCTGCTGATGTGGCCTGAGCCTTTATTTCATTGGAAATCCTCTGCCAATGACTGGAGCCTGCAGTCCAATGCTTTGTAGTTATAAGGAATATTTAAGAAGCTTCTGTGAATGCAGTAGGCTTTGGTTGGAGCACCATGGCCTGAAGGACTTGGTTGGCTTCCCCCTTTTCTCCTGCTCCACTCCTTTCCTTTTAGAGAAAATGAAATCCTTTCATATTATTGTGTTTTTTACTCCCACCAGGTCTGGGGACAGAATAAATTCTTTTTTTTTTTTTTTTTTTGACAGTCTGAGAAACAGTATTTGGAAGTAGGGAGATGAGGGAAGTGGTGAGTTGATTGCCAGAACTGGAGCCCTTGTAGTTTAGTCATTAGCGAGAGGAGGGAAACAGTGTAGTCTTTTAGGAGGAGGGAAGGGAGGCCTGCTGAACAATAGAGAAGTGCAGGGGGTGGTGGTGGTGCAGAACCTGCTGGGCCTTGCTCTGCTCAGATGTGGATTCCAGGCATGGAGGGCTGGGAACTTCAGCCTGTGCCCTCTCTATTGGGAAAGGAGACGGAGAAGACCCTCCGGTGAGCAGGAAAGATCCTAGGTGATGTGGGACCCCGTAGTGTATAAATACACCCCGTGCTTTCACTCTTGGGAACACTAAGTTACTCTGCATCTTGAGAACCATAAATGGACTGGAAAAAAGAAGCTAAAATCAGGCCTCTCTTCAATTCTGGGAGACAGCCATACTATATAAGCTCAACAAATGTATTTCAAACTCTGCTGAGTTTCTGATTACAAAAGTCATGCTCATTCATGGTAGGAAATACAGAAAAAGAATCTCAAAGAAAGCAAAACTCACCTAGGAATTTTCTTCTCCAAAATGGTAACTGTGAACTTCTTGGTGTGTGGCTTTTCAGTCCACATACGTGTTTCTAACAAACAGGACCATTTTGTCACTTTCTTTTTAAATACTTGACAATAAATTCAGACCATGTTTGCATGTCCAAATATTTGACTTTAACAAAATGTTTGATATATGCTGCCCATTCTTAGCTGCGTTTCCATGGATGCCCTTGGGAACTCTGGGCCGAGGTTTGTTCTTCTTCACTTGGAAATTTCTATGTTCTTCTGCATGGCGTTCTACCACAGATGGAAGGCTTCTTCCTCCTCATGAAGGATACTGCTTCAACACTTCCTCTTGACCACAGCCCCTTCAAGACCTTGCTTGCTTTTGCCAACCATGCCCCAGCTTTTCATGGTCCTTGTTGAGGTCTTACTTCCTTAGTATACAGTCCTACAAACATCCTTACTTATCTTCTCTCCATAATTTATGCTCCAACCGATGTTAAACAGTCTATTGGCATATTACAGCTGTGATCATATCACTCTGCTGCTCAGAACATTTAGTGCTTTTCTACTGTCTAACATGTCAGCTCCAGGGTGGCACAGAGTCTTTTGTCATCTGACTTAACTTCTCATTCAAGGGAGGAAAAATTAATGCCTTTCTGACTTCCTGCCAATTATATTTGCTCACAATATTCTATTGACTTCACCTTGCTTTTGTCTTGCCAATTCCTCATCCCCTCCAACTCCTTTGCCCTGCCTTAGCTTACACTCTCCTTATTTTTTATCTGAATTACTTCAAGGATCTTGTCCCAGGATTTCCTATTTCTAGTCCTTTCCCTTTCTTGCTCCTTTCCTACTGTGAAGTATCACTATTATGCATTTCCTTAACATATTTCAGAGCCCCCTAAAGCATGTGCAAAAAAATCCTAATTTCTTAGCATAAAGTCTCTTCTTGATGTGGACCTGACTCTTATCCTCTTACCATTCGTTTTGGAGCTCTCAGTGCTCTAAATGCCCTTGGTGGCTCCAGTGCCTCAGAAGTGCTCTCTGGTCTTGTTCATGATGCCTCCTCCCCTTTTACCACTTCTCTACCTTTCTTCCATGAGAACTTGTCCTGATCCTGGGTTAAATGCCCACCTCAAGTACCTCCATAGCTCCTTCCCTCATCCTCCATAGCTTGGCTCCAATAATATCCTGACTCCAATAATATCACCTAGAAATTGTGCTTCTACTTGTCTGTGATGTAGGGCTGAGATAGGACTTTTTGCCTTTTATTTCCCAGTGCTCACCATAGGTGGTGTGGCTGGCTTACTCAAAGGTTTTGTGTGTGATGATGAACACACCAGTGTCTCAGTGTTATCTAGTAGTGTATCAAGGTTCCAGACACTGAAAGAAGGCACCAGTATGTGCTCCCTATGTGCTCACTATTCCTCGCTGACTGTACAAGCAACAGAAGCTTCATAAATTCTTTCTTGGGTCTAACATGCATTTCCCATGACTGCTCCCTTCATCCTTCTCAAAATGCTTGGGGCTGCTTGCACATCCTCTTTTCTTGGATGCTTAGAGTTGGAGTTCCTGTAGGTGATGTGGATGTGTCATGGCTGAGGTTCTGTGCTGTCTTACTGAGGCTAGGTCCCAGGATGTGAACTCCTTACCCTGGATTCCCAGTGGAGTCATGGTTAGTCCAGGGCTTCTGGCAAGCTTGATGACAGTGGTAACAAAAGAGTTTCTATTTGTGTGAAATCTATCTGGGGATAGAAGTGATGACTTTATTCCTTAATGTTCACAAAACATATTCTTTGTCTAGGACAAGCTAAACACTATGACAGTCACCCTCTAAGGGCCCCTGTGTTTTCATGGAGGGCTCACTCTGTGCAAACATGCACACCAGGCCTCCCTTCTTTATCAGGCCCTCTAGCACTTCCTGTTAGTTTAGCTCAGGTCTTTAATGGGTCTTGCCATGCTGAGGCTCTGCCTGTACTCCATATTCCTGCTACTTCTCTGTCCCCTCCACTCACCTTCTCCAGCCATTCTAGCCTCTTTCGGGTCCTTGAACATCCTGACCTCCACTTCCCTTCAACATCAAGTCCTGTGCTGGCCCCTCTGCCCGTAGTCTTCCGCTAGTACTCTGTATGAAGGATTGCCTTAGCGTCCCTGAGCACCCACGGCAGTGGGGCCTCCCCTGAGCTAAAAAAAAAAGAAGATGGTAATACAAGTAAGTGATACAATAGTGCCTGGTGTTTGGTAAATGGCCAACAAATGATAGCTATTATCATCATTGTTCATGTTCTTTGAAAGGAAGGCCCACACATGTTTTATTTACCTGTGCCTACCACTATCGCATACTTTAGTCATACAGCTGATTTTTCTTTGGAGCTATTAATATGTGTTAGGTATGTGCAAATCACATAATGTAGATTAATCAATTTAGGCCTCAGCAAAGAGGCACAGAGACATTACCCTGATTGTTCAAGGTCACATAACTCGTTCATGGTACAGACAACATTTGAACCCATTCAGTCTCTTCAAAGCCCATGATCTTTGATGCTTTGCTAGGCTAAGTGAAAACGTTCACTGAATGCACAAAGGAGAGATTCCTCCTGAGCCTTCCTGGTTTTTCTCTCTGAATGCTTGCTTCTGCATGATAGCAGGAGCATGCCAGCTCTCTAGATCCATCTTCCATCGTGCCTGGGTAACCCCCACCTTGTCCCACATACTCTCCTTGGAAGAAAAGGTGACTTTCCTGCCCTCCCAGAGGCAGGAAACCAAGTGCCAGCTCCCAAGCTGGCCCCAGTGCACGGGGGTGGAGGCCCCCACCTTTGTGCAACAGGAATGGGTTTTAGACAAATAAGCTGTGTGTGCTCCTGTCTGCATCTGCTGCCTACAACCTCCCACTGCAAGGGATTCACCCTGGGTTGTTTCTTCTTTTCTTTGCCTTGACAAAAGGCAAGAACTGTGCAGGGAGGAAAACCTTTACTCTGAAAAGAATTGTTAAGTGCAAAGCCAGCCTTACTGTTCTAGTGATCAATTCAGAAAGCCAAGAAATCTGGCACCTGGGGCAGGGCCTCTGCCCAAGGGGCCCAAGGCTCTGAAGCCTCAGTTTCCCTACTGTTCCTGTTCTTAGCCCCTGATCTGAGATGTGAGAGGTACTGCGAGCGATGGGGGAACTGAAGTCACTGTACATAGGCACACATTTCCATTTCCAGAACTTTTTTTTTTTTCCATTTTTATGAACAGAATATATTGAGAACTTGTATGGATTTTCTTTGAGCATCCTTCCATTTGATCAGCCCCATGTTGGAGTTTTGCCTACAGTAGCTGTACTTCTCTCTCCTGTCTTAAATCATTCCACCAAGTAAATCTGGACCAAGCATGCAGAGTCATCTTAATGAATGGGTGACCCTGGGCTCCTTGCAAATGGCCCTGAACAACTCTTCCTTGCAGAGAAGGATGTTCTAGAGGGCAGAAGTCATGTGGGCAAAGCATAAGATCAGGGAATTTTGTGATTATACAATGGTGAACACAGACCTTTGGCTGAGGATAGGATACAAATAGTAGAACGTATAGGTAATTACAGGCCTCTTGTTTCTACCAGTTCATTGCCTTTCTTGTCCTTATTCTGTACTCCAGGAGGCTGACTTCAGCTCTCTTGCCCTGAGATTTCCTCTCTGAGGCATGGCAAGCCCTCAGAGCAAGGAGAGTTGAATGCTGTGTTCTCTGTCCTCTCAGCACCCTTCTCTCACCCTTTGAGGGCAAAGGCTTTGGCACAGGCTACTCTTCTAATCACACTTCTATCTGCGTGGGCCTAGCTGCGGCTGCAGCTGCCTGGGGTCACTGGATAGCACTCACCCTAGCCCTTGCTCTTTCAGGAAAGTAAGAGATTTTTTACTAGCTTTTGGCACTGGCGAGATGAGATTCACTTTCAATTGTTGGTTCCATTTGCCCTCCCCACACCTCTATATAGAATTTTACAAGTGAATTCTGCATAGCTATAGCCTTTTAGTGTATATGCAATCTGCTTCCTACCAGAACCCTGATCAAAAGTCCAGGGAGAATAGGCTGGAAAGATCTGGTATGGCCAGATGGTGAAAAAAAATCAAGGCTCATGCTCGAGATTTTTGTGTACTTTTTAAACGAAGTAACTTAGAAGCCATAGAAAGTTTCTGAACATAATCAGGACTTGAGCAGAATCATGAGGCAGCAACCCAAACAAAGAATAGTGGATCCACAGGTAGTGAGAGAAATGATGAGGAATCAACTTAGTGGGCTTGTGAGAATGAAGTAGGAGCCTGGTGTGGTTTGTGCCTAGATGTCCCCACAAAGCCTCATGCAGTCATGGGGCAGGTGTCTAGAGCTTATGATTGATTTATGGTCTAGTGCTGGGATGATGGCTGTGGGTGCCACATCCACCCTGGGCAGGTTGCCTGCATGTGTATAATGGAGGGAGAGAGGCTGCTCTTTCTGCTCTTCCCTTTCTGCTCTTGTTGCTTTTGCTGTCTTCTGCCACCTCAGACTATTGCCCCTGTGCCATGTGCTACCCTGCCTTGGAGCAGCTGATTATGGACTAAAACTTCCACACACTGTGAGCTAAATAAAACTTCTCTGCCTTCATTCTGTGTGTTGGGTATTTTGCCTTGGTATCCAGAGAAAACGTAACCAAGACAGAGCCTTTGTCATTGGATTCTTGTCTCCAAGATCAGACTCAGTGAGAGAACAAGGTGGCAGAAGCAGAAGGGAAGGGTCAGGGAGCTGCTGTTGCATTCTGTTTAAAACAAATTGAAAATGCCTCAAACCTTGCTCTGTAAATTGTGGCCATGGCTGTCTGCCTCGGAGGAGCTGTAGTCCTATGAAATAGTTCATCAATCAGCCTCATGCCTGTTAGAGCTCAGGAAATCTCACATGGAGATGCAGCCCTTCTGCAGAGTGCGGCCACTTAATAATCGTCCAGTACCACGTTGTACTTTGGAGAGGTAATCCACAGGAGGCATATCTGGGTTTACAATAACAACGAGATCTCAGATCCTTTTTGGAGATGTGGTTTTTATTTAGAAATGCATTGAGACAGTAAAATCTATCATATGAAAGCATCTTGAAAAACAGAGAGCTGCTTGGTTCAGAGGAGAGAAGGCTAACAGGACAATGAGATACCTTCTGTGTAGGGCCAGAGAAGACCCAAGAAAAGTGGGTGAAGTCTCAGGAGGGGAAACACAGAAGAACCTGTTCAAGAGTTGCCCTGCCCACCAGTGGGATGAGCTCCTCAGAGGATAGTGGGTGCCTGGTCTTGCAGGGGTTTAAGTTGAAGGTAAATGCTTGTCGGTCATCTGCTCTGCACAAAAACAGGCTTTCTTTATTGTGCTGTAAATCAGGCTGAAAAAAGTCACATCATATGCCATTTCCCTCAGTTCCAGCCCAGCGAGCCTGTGACACCCACCCCCCGTCACACGCAGATATAGGGGTGGGCTGATAGCTACAGGCTGAAACCACCAGCTGTCTGTTGCTGGCTTTTCATTACAGGTATGTTCTAGAGGAATTAGATGAGGCAAAGAGCAAACAAAAAACTCCTTTTGCATGTCAGGAATCAAATCATCTTATTTGCTCCTATTTCCCCATGATGGTTGTCATTGTCTCCTTTAAATAGTGGTCCATTTCCCTTTAGTTCAGATTAACAGTGTGAGTCTGATTGGTCAGCCGTGTGGGGGGAAATGTAGAAGAAAGAACAAGTGTGCTTTGATTCCCGAGTGGTTCTACTAGCTGGGGAGTTTCAAAGGTTTCTTTTTAAATCTCAATTGAAGATGGAATAAAGGAAATGTGTTATGATGAAAGCATGTCTGGAACACAGAAGAATGACAGTTGAGGAATTTCTTAAGTGGGGCCAGAGAAGATTCCTTTTCTTTGAGGCGAAGCATACTAAAATGATATATACTTACCTAGAACCACAGTATCTTGAAGAAGTTCAGAGACTTTTCCACCACAGTGTTCTGTGTAATGAATTCTATGCGTTTGTGAATTGGCTCACAGCTTATGGACTAGTGAGTGTGCATTTTATCTTGCGAGACAAGAATCACCCGTAATGTTCTCCCTATTGATGAGATGAGCACACGGAGAGCAGGAGAGGCCAGTTTTCATGGCAGAGGTCGCAGGGATGATGGAGCTGGTTTTGAATTTTAACCTGAGTCTTTCTGCCACACCATCCAGTTGCACTCTGCCGCTTACTGTGTACTACTTAGGCCACTCTCGGGGCTCAGCACTTCCTTTGACTTAGTTCATTCAAATCCGAGAGCACTTTGCACTTTACAGACATAGATGCTGAGCATGTGCCCTCCCTCCTGCGGGCTTTCCTGAAGCATAGGGTGCAGTTTAGGCTCAGGGTTGTTGCAGGGACATCTTATTTCTGCCACTGGGATGAACAAAACTTGCCAGTAGCCTCCAGCCCGGTGAGTGCGTGCCTACCTGTGCGCAGATGCAGCGCGCTGGAGCCTGTATGCATCTGGAGTGTTGGCGCCAAGACCCTCCCTGCCCCTCCCTGAGCTGAGTATCTTAAGTGCTCACTGGGCAGCTCCACTTGGTTATCAATCCGGAAGCAGGAGGTTCCACTCCTGCAGCTGAACGCATTATCTTTTTCCCCAAATAGCTCCTCCTGCTTGCCCTCATGTGGCCAGTGCTGCCTCTCAGGCTATTCTGTCACACCTGGTGCTGAAGACCCATGTGCAGCCCTCTGAGCTTCCCACATTCCTTCGGCTGTGGCTCGAGTCAGGTCCCTATTAACTAAGCTTTGGCAATAAATACCTAATGGCACCTTCTAACTTTTTCCATCCCTACAGATTTCTAAGACATAAATCTTATTCCATTATTCGCTTTCTCTACAACCTTCGTGGACTCCCTGTCATAGTCATTCACTGTGCAGATGCTAACCAAGCAACCATTAAGTGCCCAACACTCTTGTGGGCGCTGACCATCGCAGTGTAAAGCAGTTGCAAAGAACCCTCTTTGTGGAATTTAAAGTCTTTTGGGCTCAAAGTCAAAACTATCTACAATTCTGCTCAATGAATCTTTCTGATCTTCATTGTTCCTTTACATCAGTCACCTGCAGACAATACCCGTATTCCTTGTAATCCAGTTGTGCTGGTGGCATTCCTGGTGTGCACTGTCCAGGTTCCCTGCGGCCCAGCTCAACTCCACTGTGTCTCTGTTTTCTTTCTACATCATGTTCTTCCCCCAGACCCTGTAGTCAGAATTAACATCTCACTCACTTACACCATGTGCATAACATGCTTGAACATTTATGGCAGTTCTCACAGTCTGTTACTTATACCCGTATCAGTCTCCTTCCTAGATGGAGATCAAGCAGATAAACTAGTCTTATGTGTGTTTGTGCTCTTAGCACTTTGATGAGTGTGTGGCACACAGTAGGTGCCTAATAAATACTAGTCATTTTGAAATGGTTAGGTGCTGAAGTCTTGATGGTATGCCTGCACTCCTATCAGATACTTCCCCATTTCAAATCTCCTAAGGAAGTCATTGCATATTGCTGTCTAAATGCAAGAAAGTACTGTTAAGCCTCTAGGTGGCAGTGTTACTGTGCTCAAAGAGGGGAATACTGTGACTGGAAATTCTATCAGTCCCTCAGGTTGACTCCCTCCCTCCATCCCTCCCTTTCTGCCTCCCCCCCCCCCCAGTTCCCTCTCTCTCTTCTTTCCTCCATCCTTCTCTCTCTCCCTCCTTTCTTATCATCCTTTTTTAAACTTGCTATCTCTCCTTCCATCTCCATTTCAGTTACTCCATTAAATCTTTTCACAGATTCTTAAAAACCTAGAAGTATAATTGTAGGACTCACAAAAACATGCGAGGCCTCCTGGAGACCCTGTCTCCTTCCTCATGCCTTGTGTAGAGTTTTAAATTTTAGTATTTCTGTTACATGCCATTAACATTTTGGAGGTCTGGGTGGATATGATCTTCAGAGATGAGGAGGTAGGAAGCAGCTGTTTCAGAAGCAGCCAAGGAAATCATTCAAAATGGCTTTCTCACAAGTCTGGCTTGTCTAAATCCACTGTGCCTGCTCCTGGATCCATCTGCTGTCAGGGGGCTGTGCACAGCGCTTGGCTTTGCTGGACAGAGCTGGGGAGCCCTGTTTGACCAGGTTTACAGAGGGCCTGGGGCTGTTTCAGCAGATGTTTCAATTCGACTCAGGACAGAAATGGACCAGCAGAATTTCCTGGGAGCCTAATTCAGAGATGAAGTCAGACAGCAGGAGGGAAATGGTCCAGGCAGTCAGCAGTGCTCCGGACAGGCAGAGGAATGCAGATGGTTTTGCTCTTTCTACCAAATCTAAATTTTTACCTGCCTATTTTTCCATAATGTCCACTGTGCCAACAATTTAGCATTTCAAAGGGGGTAATGGTGGAAGAAGGAATGAGTAATTTAAGCATGAAAAATGTCATTTTGCCTCAGAGCAAACTGCCTTTCTATGGCCTGGCTCCTTTTGTGTGATTTAGACTTTAGCCAACCTGGAAGATCATTTGACCAGTACTAAGAGAAAGGCTCTCTGTGCTTGTTTGTTAAGAGCTGTAATGGGACTTCCTCTCGCTGTGACAATAGCAACCACCTAGTGCCACTGATTTCTATTTTTTTGTTACCAAAAAATTCTTTCTTTCTTTCTTTCACACACACACACACACACACACACACACACACACACACACGAGTACATGTGCATGTGCCAAAGAAATCCTGGATTTCCACTTGTAGATTTCTCTTTGAGATAATTAAAACCCACTCAATTTCTTCAACATCTCATTCTCTGTTCTTTTCCTCTCTTAGGTTTAAGGTCACCTAGTCTAGAAGAGATCCCTTTACTTTGCATGCAGTTAATTAATCCTACTCTTTCCTCCTGCCAAACTCCTCAGGGTCTTTTGCTTTCTACACCTGAACTAAATTTCCCTCTTTTCCAAGTGCATGTGTTTATTACTTGTGAGTTCTGAGGACCACATGATTATTATTCAGTACAGTATGTGATTTGACTGCTATTTATCACTTTGAAAAAAATCAAGTACAACTTTAAAAGAGGTTTTAGAGCTTTACTTAATTTTCCTGTTTTCTTTCAAAATTAAAACTATTCTGTTTTGAAAAAAAAAAATCCTACTCTGACCCCAATTCTTTGGTTAGTGCCATTCATGTCTGCCACCGTTTGGGTGTTTGGAGGCCATGCATGAAGTACCTAGTGCTCTTAAAGCTGTAACTCTGCTATCTGCTGATGCTTATCTTGGCCTTCCTTAATGCCTTTAAATACTGGAAGAATTAATAGAACCTCTGTCTCATGGTTCCAGAATATGGTGGAAGTTTCAATGGTTCCCAGAGCTCCTTGAACAATGTCCTTTTCTTGACTTCTCAGATGATTTCTCATAGGTGGCCCAAACTTCCACAGGTTTGGGATGTGACTGGCACTCTTTGTGACTGTTTCCTGAGTTTCTTTCTCTCTTGTAGGATTTCCTGTAATGTGAGCAGTGGTTTTGGGCTGCAGGACTGGTCTGGAGTCATGAGGAAGCTAATGGTTGCCTAGTGTGAGGTGTTTGGCTCTGTCCTCTGTGCTTTTTTCTGCCAAAGGCATTTTTGGCAATCTTCTGATTATTTGGTGAGGGTAGAAAATGAAACCACTTAGGGGGAGACATGATGGGCCTAAGGGCATCTGATCAGCTGAGACCAGAGTGTGGAAAAGGAAACTATGGCTTTGTGGTTGAGTGGCTGGAGTTCTAAGGTTCCAAACCCAGTCCATCTCCATGTGGCATTGGGATCTTTACTCCACTTTCCTGAGTCTCTTTTCTTTACACAAAATAAAGGTAATAATTGAATATCACATGCTTATATCAAGGTCACATGAAATAGTGCAGGTAAAGTTGCTACACAACAGTTGAAACATGCAGAGTGTTGAGTGAGTTATCCTTGAGCAAGAAGTTGTATGTCTAGAGTCTTAGAGATCATTTGCCCCTGCCTTATTTTACAGATAAACATGTGTCACTCCAGTGGCCAACCAGAGTCCCTGAGGTCCAGATAATAGCAGTGTCCTCTCTCCTATAGGTGTAAGCCCTTGAGGGTTTCCATCCAAGGCTTCTGATGCTAATGAGTGGTGATGCAGAATTTAAATCACACTGGCACTCATTCAATAAATATTTAGGGAGCAGATGAAATTGCAACAATACTCAGATCCTAGACTCAGTGGTCCTACTGTGCATCGAGGGGAAATCTCATCAATAGTTCCATGTTGTGGTTTCTTGCCCAGCTTAGCCTCCCTGTTGTAAAGCAAGCTGAGAGGTTTCTGCTAAGGTCTGCTTCTTTGGCTGGAGGATTGAGAGGAACCGTGTGGGTAGATTTATTTCTCAAGTCATCCTCCCTAGGAACTTGTGCTGGCTGGTTTTGTAGAGCAAACGGATCTTGTCAGTATTATTGATTTGAACGCTTCCCCCTCTCCTGGTGGATGTCAGTGTCTGTGTCCCCTCTGCTAAAACTCTTGGGGGCAGAGTAAGTTTAAAACCATTCCTAGGATGCCTCTATTCTTCCCTTGGCATTTTGGAGAAAGAAAAATATTTTTGACAAGAGCACAAAATAATCAAGCTGTGACACCCCTGATTCTGACCTTATGCACACTGGAGCCCATGGAAAATGATTTAGTGGACACAGTTCTGAATAAAATATATTCTGGAAGTTCCTTCTTTCCTGAAAATCCAGTTGACTGGTTGGGTTGACTGGGTTTTCACATTTGTACAGAAAGGGGAATGGTCTGATTTTTCCTTCTTTCCTATTCTGAGGAAAGAAGGTGGGCTCTGAGAACTATGTTTTGGTCTGGTAGTTAGGTTGCTATGATCAGTATTACTCTGTGGTCCTCACTGGAATGAGAGTATATGGGAGGGAGGGTTGTGCAGGAGGAATGGCTTGAGTAACACAGGCAGTCTATGAAAGAATTACCTATATATAGTTTTTCTTTCTTTTTCTTTTCTTTCTTTTTAAATTTTATTTTATTTTTTATTTTAGGGAAGGATCAACAGAGTGTTCAGGGTCTCATTACTAGATCAGACTCGTAGTGCTCCACCAGTTTACAGCCTCCCAAGAGCTGGGATTACAGGTGCATGCCACCACACCCAGTCTTGGCTTTGTTTTCTTAAAAACTCACACCTATTCATTGGAGAAAAACTGGGAAATCAGATAAACAAAGATAAGAAAAAGTGGTAGATACACTACAATATTTACAGCTTGTAGATATTCATCTCTCCAGATCTAGCATGGCCATGTTTTGTGGTAAGAGGACAGAAATGTCCCAACTTCCTCTCTACCATCAACTAAGAATAAATCAGGTAACTGTATGTAAATGGAAATATAATAACAAAAATACTGTATACATACATGCTCTATTTTTCTTACAAAGCATTTAAGTATACTATCTTATTAAATCTTACAGTTATTTTCTCATTTAGGTTTTTATTATCCCTATTTTATAATTAAGAAACCTCAAGACTCAAGAAGGTATAGTGACATAGATCAATGAAGCATCAAGTAAGTGGCAGAGTTGGGACTTGAATAGGAAACTTTCGATTTTCAAACTAAAATACATCTCTAGTTTCCAGCCATCTCATCA
>PVKN010022051.1:0-15333 GCA_004027915.1 Capromys pilorides
CTGACTGCGTGTGGGAGGAGAGTGCGCCCCAAAGCACCTAGAGATAAGGAAAGAGGCAGCGCAGGCCACAAGGGCAGCGTGTGCGAAGACCTTGTGGTGAGAAAGAACTGAAAGACGGCCTCGTGCTCAGATAGAACTCAAGGACCATAAACCTGGGGGGCAAGGCAAGTACTAAGGATGCTGCGGAGCACTCAGGGCTGTTTTCAGGGTGTAGGCCTTTCGCTAGGAGGCAGTAAAATGCCAGCCCCAGAGTGAGGCAGGCAGCCTCATCCGAGGTGCTCTTTGAAAGGGTGCCGTTCGGGTAGTGACTGGGAGAGGGCAAGCGTGGACTCCGGGGACGTTTGGAAGCTTCCCAGGCTGTGCAGCAGGCGGAGTTGGAGGCCCCAGCATCTACGGTGGCAGCAGAATCAGAGGAGACCGAGAGGACCCAGCAGGGGCTGGTGCTGGCCCCAGGAAGGTCCTGGCACTCCAAGGAAGATAGATTAGTGAAAGCGGGGAGTGGGCACAGGTTGGTCGCTCCACTGCAGGTGTGTGTCCCCTGGGCAGGGAGGGTCAGCCAGGGCTTCCATCTCCTCAGCCCTGTTCCTCGGCTGAGCCAGTGCCCGCCTTGGACCAGCCTTGCCCACACCTCGGCAAGGAGGCAGTTGGCGCAACCCCAGACCCTGCTGGCCGGGGAAGAGGGCAGCTCTCATTGCTCTGGCTGGCTCCCTAGAGAAGCTGACACAGCCGAGGGTCTGCAGCAAGGCCTGGGGCGAAAGCTCACTTTACCAAGAATGTCTGAAATGTTTCTTTAATCCTTGTAATGTAGAACAGTTCCAGATTTAATCTGGGGAAGGAACATTTGTCATGTTCCTCCTCGGCAGAGCCTGCATACCCATCTTCTAGCCCAGTTTCCACTTAAATAATTGGGTAAAGTCATCCTCAGACGCAGCCCATGCAGCCGGTACCTTTCAGGCTGCGCCTTTCCCCGGGAACTTGGGACAGAGCTGAAAACCAGCTGAGCACTCACCTGGAGCCCTAGGGCCAGCAGGGACACACTTTGGGAATGCTTAGTAAGATTGTCTTTGTTCAGGGGTGCCTCCGAGCTTTGTTGTTTGTGAGTTTATAAGTCAGAATCCCAGCTCTAACAAGTGCAAATGAACAGTTTTCTTTCTGGCCAAATAACAAAACTCGCAGATGTTTAGTTCTAGGTCCCGACAGACATCATCAGGACCCAGCTGTTTCTTGCCATTGCCCAGATCTTTCCTGGGTTCACTGCCAGGCCAGTCTTTCCAGGAATGGCAGAGTTGCCCCTGAGCAGTGCCAGGTACAAAGGAAAAAGAGCAGTGCTTCTATAATAATGTCCCCAGAGCTCCAGGACGGAGTCTCCTGGGCCTGCCTCGTTCACCTAACGGTTCTCAAACTTAGGCGTGTGACCCAGGGCAGGGAGCTGACTAGACAATGAGGCCAAGCCCGTCAGGGCTGCAGGACTGAGGCAGGAGACAGGTCACAGGCTCTCCAAGAAGTCCCACTCCTGGCATTCAGAGGAGGAGGAGCTGTGATGTGGGAGGGGAAGTGACGGCACCCACGGGGTCCCTGGACGTCACACGTCCACTTTGGTTCTCAGGAGACAGAGCCCCAGTCTTAGGGCGAGGCACCATGATGATTTCAGAGTGTCAAGCTGAGCTGGAGCGTGGACTGGGAGGAGCAGACCCAGCACCCACGCACTCCCGTAGGTGGCATCTCACTGGGAGAAGAGTGCATCACTGGAAGTGCGTGGCAGTCCATTCCTTAATACTCGGATTTGGATCGCACGTGAAAGGGGCCAGACGCGGCAATTCACTTGGTGGCCTTGGTAGCCTCAAGGTGGATGGATACATCAGGAAAGGTGGGCCACAGGACGCTCCAGTCCTCTCATAGAAGCTTTTCCAGCTCTAGAGTCCATGAAAATCAGAAGACCGGGGGATTAGAGCTTCCTTTCTTAGGGATTTAAGGCTGATTGGTTTGTTAGTTGTTTCACCTAGGCTAATTTTCCCCAGTCCTCCTCAACTTCCTGGGCTGACTGCTTGCTACCTGGAGAAGCAGCGAACATTCCCAGAGCAGGTCTGACCACACACATATGCGCGCGCACGCACACACACACACACACACACACACACACACACACTGTGCATCACTATGTGTTGCCAGCCCTGTTTTGCCAGGAATTGTCACCTACCACTTCCCCTCTCCAAATCAGAACCAGACCATGACTCATTTCTGGGAAGCAGCTGTCACACACGAGGCTGTAGTCACCATTTAGGAGGTGAGGGGCCTGTGTCTTCCACAACACAGTCTCTGCGAAAAAGCCCAGTGTTTTTCTTTGGTACAGAATCTTACAACTGGGGCTAAAGAGGTAGCCCAGTGGCACAAGTGCAAGGTCCTGAGTTCTATTCCCAGTACCAAAAAACAAAAACATCTTATAACGCTTTAAAAGGTCATGCCAAGTTCCTCTCAGCTAAAATAGGAGTGTCCCCCCTTTTTCTCTGTTCCAGGAAATAGCTTTTCTCAGCTCCTCACTCCCCAAGGCTTTGGTGCTTGGTTGCAGGCTGTCCAGCCCCATGTCCACACTTCTGGTCCTGTTTTCCTGTAGACAGAGGACGTAGGCAGAAGCCTGGTTGCTGGGCTTCTGGCCCAGGGCAGCAGATGGGCCCTGCACTGCTCTGGCTCTTCCCTTGGACCAGATCCTGGCCTCTCTGCTGGGCTGAGCCAGGCAGATTCTTGCCTCCCAGAGTCAGTTGTCCCTAGGGTCAGAGCTGCTTCCCTGAGGGCCTGGCTAGCCCAGGACACCTGCGGAAACTTGTTTCCAGCCTGGCATTGTGCTTTCGGCCAGAGCATGCCTGGCCAAGATTCCACACTGCCCAGCAGTGGGCAGGCCCTGCCTGGCCAGCTCCCCACTGGCAGGAGCACCCCCTCCCACACACAGCAGCCTTCAGGTCAGGGGCGCCAGTTACTAAGGGCAGAAAAGTCAATTCCCGTTTTCCTTGTGTTTCTTCTGAGAGCAGATTGAGCTCATCCCTGGAAGTGAGCGGAGACAGGAGAAAGGGCTTGGACAACTAACTCATCGTTCCTGTTTCTTTGCTTGGACCCTGGGTCCCAGCTAAAAAGTCCACAGGGAAATCCCCCCTTCCCTGACTGCACTGTCTTGTGTAGAGCAGGCCCGTGGGAGCCGGCAGTCTGCATCAACGTTGCTCTGTGGGAATGATCAGGATGGCAAGGAGTAGTGATGTTGGCACCTAGGGGACACTTGGCAAGGTTGAGGTCCACTTGTGTGTACACCTTCTGGCTCTGGGTGACGCTTGGAAGTAGGTAGAGTGGGGGCTGCTAAATGTGCCTTCTGTAGTGGGCAGACGGCAGCCCCACACACACCCAAAAGGGGCCATCTGGCTCCAGGAGCCAGCAGTACGAGACCAGAGGCTGGCCTAGGCTGGCCTAGACACTGAGTGCTCCGTGGGAAATCCTCCAACCCCACCCAGTGGCCTGGACCGTGTCCGAAGCGGGCATGATGCACTGTGAAGTGGCCTCCCTGGCTGGAGAGACCCCTCCTTGGTCCAAAGAGCCCTCTGTGTGTCTGCGCAGCAGGCTGGGGGCTCTTGGGTCAGGCTCACCCGGGTCAAGTCCCAGCCTCTCTGGCTTGCTGACCCCAAGCTGTGGCCGTGCTCTCAGTCCACCAGCTTCTGGGGCAGATCTGCAGAGCTGACAGCCCAGAAGCATGGCCATGCCCATGGGCAGCTGGCAGGCTGCCCATCGAGGTCCTGGGCACTTTTATTCCCGGGCCACCCTGTTTTGCTTCATTTCTGCTGGTTCCAGGGAGAAGGAAGGGTAGGCAGAACTCAGAACTGTGGAGAGACGGTCCGTCAGGGCTGGCTGGTAGACATGCTCACCCTTTCGGGGGGAGGCTTGAGGCTACCCAAATCTGTGGCCTGAGGCTGTCCATGTGACACCTACTAAACTCCTAGATCCCAGCCTCTCCCAAAGAAAGGAGAGTCCTGCAGTGCCGCGGCTCTCCCCAGTGCCGCCCCACGACTCCCGGGATCTATGGACTCCCAGAGAATTCTCCTTTGCACAGCTTAGAGCAGTGGATCTGTTCTCTGGGTGTGTAGAGCAGAAGCAGGCCTGGCCCTGGTCCCGCAGGGAGGGGACACAGAGGCCGCAACAGTGGAAATTAATTGCCACTGGGATCATGATCAGCCCCAGAAATGAACCTTCCAGGCCCTGGGCTAGTGAGACTCAGGCTCTCCCCAAGCGGCGTTACCGTTCTGGGGTGGGACTGCCCAGCACGCCAAGGTGTCCACGGCACTTCCTGTCTTCTAAGCCGTTCATGACAGGAACAGTGGGAGCAGAGACACTCGCGTGAGGTACATTTATCTGGCAGTACTGGCTTCGGCACCTCAGATCCGTTGCTGTTCTGTTCTGGCTGGCCTTGGAGCCCCAGGACAACAGCAGGAAGAAGCATTTTAAGTCACCCTCGTGGACTCGTGGGCACCTTCCTGACCCGTTGTTCTCCTGGAGCATCCATTTGGACATTGTCTGCTCCTCTCACACCCCCTTTGTGCCGTGCAGCTCGCGTGCAGAGGCTGTGTGAGATGCCGCGTCCGCCCACATGGCGGTCCCCAGAATGTGGATCTAGGGCTGCCCGCGGCAAGGGGCCATGCTGGCGGCTCTGCCCACCCACCCGCACTCTCAGCAGCCGCACTTCATCTGTTTTCTGTAGCAGACGTTGATCCAAGATGTTTTTGGAAACACAAAGTTACAGCAAAGAAAAAGATATTTTTAAAAATCTTGATTCTGAGTCATTTTATATTCATTTATTCAACAAATATTTATTGAGTGCCCACCACATGCCAGGCACTCTGCTAGCTGCCAAGTACATGGTGAGGAATAAATCCGAGGCAGCCCTGTGTGGGTCAGGCCCCGGCAAGAAGCAGATGGCAGCCCGAGGATGATTAAGGAAGGCCTGTGGGTAGAGGGTCCAGGGCTGGGCAGCCGCACCCCTTGGGCACCTTCTCCCGCTGGTCATACTCAGGGGAAAGCTGGTGGGAGGAGAAGCCGCTGACAGGAGAGGAGAGGGGGTAGGAACCGGTTAGAGCCCAGCAAGAATCTACACGCAGGGAAAGTGGGCTGCGCTGAAAGGGCGGAGCCGAGACCAGAGGGACCTGCTGAGGACCAGCTGCACGCAGAGGTCGGGGACCTCTGTGAGGTGACTCACCTAGGACTTGGGCAACAAGGGCTTGGCTCCAGGGTGGGAAGGAGGAGGGGGAGGAGAGGGGAGGGGACTAACAAGACCCAAGACACAAAAAAACATCAGGCTCCTCCTGATGGAGGTGGCAGCCAGGAGCCTTGCACAGCTGACCAAGGGAAGGCTCTGTGTTCGCAGCTGTGGTGCCCTCCCTGCCCCTGGCGGCTGCTGCTCGCCCTCCTGGTGTCCCTTCTGAGGACCCCGCCCTGCTGCTCCTTTCTAGAGAGCTATGTTGCCCAGTGGGGGAGAAAGCAAATGTAGGGTGACACGGAAGCTGGTCAGAAATGTCGTGTGTGTTGGGATCCGGGCTGCAGACCTGACGCTGGACATGAGAGCAGCCTGACTTCTGCCCCGACTAGACCCTGGGTCTCACAAACATAGGACACTGGAGCTTTACCTCGCGGAAGCCTAGCCCAGCCTCATGTACAAACGTGATGAGCGCAGAAGCCTGTCCTCAAGCAGGAAGCCTGGAGGGCGTGACTGGACCAGAGCATGACGTGCAGATCCCTCACGCTGCCTCTCTTCTCGACCATGTTGGCCAGCGCTGGCCATGGCCACCCAGCTCCCGGCCTCAGGGTGCCTCCGTTGGTTCTTCAGAAAAAAGATCGAGCAGTTATCACTTTTTCCTGTGGCGGACAGAAAGCCTTCTCCGTTCTTCAAAAATCTGGGTCTTCCTACCTTTCTTCAAGATCCTCTCCTAAGGCTGAGGTGCAGGAGCCGGGCAGGCAGAGTCTGCACTTGGGATCTCCTCGCCTGTGGGAACACAGACTCGCAGGCCCACCCGGTGAGCTCCCGATCTCAGGCAGATTCAGTGAGCGGTGACCAAGGTTTGGCCTAACTCCTTTCAGTCCCCAGCTTTGTTCTGCTTAAGGTGAGAACAGGGGCCTGTGTCCCGGGGGATCCCCCGCTCAGCCTTAAAGATTTTAAGGTGAATACTTAGCACTTGCTCTGTGGGGTCACCAGCCCCCTGGGTCTCCTCCATCTCTTTGGCTCGGGCACCCAGGGGGAAGATACAAGACAGATGCTGGAACACTCAGTTGCTCACTGCAGAGGCAGAAATGAGGGACCCAGCACGCTCAAGGTGGAGTCGCTCATGAGTGGGGATTCCTGCAGGGGCTGGGGCTGCTCTGCATTGCCCTCCGTGAATTAAAGGCTCTTGAGGGATCTGTATGGGGACATCCGCCTTTCACGTTGGCTGGGAAGAGTCTGACATGGGCTGAGGAAGGGTTCTACAGAGAGATACCCACCCGTGTGTGAAGTCAGGTGGGCCAGGCCCCTTCCAACAACATGCCGTGCCCCTGACGTGGTTCCCGGCTATGTGGCCCCACAAGTCCCTGCGTGGCCTGGGGCCAGACCCCCGTCAGCAGCTCTGAGGCATAGGGCAACCTCCCCATTTCCTCCTCCTCCCCCTGCTCCCCCTCCTCCTCCTCCTTGTTCTCCTCCTCCTCCTCCTCCTCCTCCTTCTCCTCCTCCTCTTCCTCCTCCTCAGCACCAGCACAGCAGGAGTGATATCTTCAGCAGCCACAGTCCCCGCCAGCCAGCGGTTCTCAAGCCTTTTTTTAAGATTAATGAATAAATAAGGCCTGCTGTCTTTTTAACAAGCTAAACATGAGATTCACACTTCCTCCCGCCCCCTAGGTTTCTTATCCCTTGCACTCCCACGCCCTTGTCCAGAGCTGGTCCTCTGCAGCCACCAAGATCTGCTGTCACAGGCAAGGCTGACAGCTGGAAGGCCCTAAGTGGGACAGGTGTTAAATGCTAGTGCATAATTATCCTGCTTGATCTTTGTAATAATGCTGTGCGGGATACACACGCATGCCATCTCCACTTGACAGAGAATGAAACCACGCCTGGGGGATGGAGCAGCGTGGCCAGGATCGCAGATAGGGGGCAGCTTAGACCGAGCGTCCCAAGCTGGCAGTCCTATGATGCCCGCACTGCAGGGGTGGGGATGCCTTTACACACACTTCCCAAAGGACATCTAGGACAGTGGCTGGCCCTGTTGTCACTTGGCTCCAGAGAGGTCAGGAGGCCACTGCACCCAGCGTGGAGAGGGAGGGTGCTGCTGAACTCCCTAAAAGACACAGTGAAGAACTCTCTAGCCCCAGTGTCAGCAGAGCCAAGGTCAGATGTCCTGCCATGGCGCTCAGCTACCGAGCTCCTTGGACGGGGAGTGTTACGAAAATCATCGTGACTCTTTTCATTTAACACTCGAGTATTGCTTTATGGAGCACGGACAGCACTCTGGCCGTCCATGCCCCACTGTGAGCATCCCGGCTTCTAACTTTGCCCCGTGAACGCAGCTGTTGTCCGTCTGTGCAGTGCCAGCAGCAGTCCCGCAGGTGTGGATAGGGCAGGTGCTGCCCCAGCCCTGGTGCTGTGCCCCGAGACGCTCTGACCAGCGCAGCCCTCCCCGCACACGAGTGCTGCTCCCGCTCCTCCTGCCACCCTCCCTCCAGCAGCAGCGGCACCTCCTCCTGAAGGCCGGGGGCTCCTGCTGCAAAGGGCGGTGCAGAGAGGGCTCGGCTCAATCCGGCAGGACCTGAGCTCAATCCGGCAGGACCTGAGCTCAATCCGGCAGGGCCTGAGTGCCGTGGGTGGCTGGCGTTAACCCGCCCCATTCAGCTCCTCCTCCCTTGTGGATGGCTCCAGGGTTAGTCCGTGTTCTACCCTCCTCCTGTACCGGCACTCATGGATCACAGCGAGCATCTGAGCCCCACGCCTGGTGCAGCTGTCGCTCTCCTCAGCGGCAGTGGTGACTAGAGGGAGCTTTGTGGCCATGGGCTGCAAATGTCCCTGGGTGGCTCCGCCCAACCCAGCCCTTCTGGCCTCTTTGAAAAGCAGAGGTAACAACTGCCCATGTGGAAACGGTCCATGAGAACCGGCAGATGGGCTATGGAAAGCTGTCTGACCTACGGGAAGTGTACACAGAGCCGGTCCAGGCTGACCACCACGGCAGGGCAGGTGGACAGAGAGAGCACAAGGGGCAGAGGTGCTGGTGGCTGTCGTTATGTGGTGGGGCAGGAGCGGGCCCTGCAGTGTGATAGAGTACTCGGCCTGTCCACTGCTGGGACTCAGGCACAGCCTGACACCCACGCCCTGCGGCGGGAGCAGCTAACGTGGTTCCAGGGGACGTGATGCCCACTCGGCCGACTCAGGCAGGACATGAGAGGTGTGGCGGAGGAAATGTGCTTAATTCGTAGTGCTTAACTCAGGAAGCAGGGCAGGGGACAGGGCTGGAAGGAGGGGACCGGGACTAAGTGCAGGTCGGAGGTCACCTCCATGGCTCACCAGACACTCTGTGCCCGACCCTCCAGACGGCTCCCAGGGCCATCAAGCTGAGGCTCCCATTTCACTGTCGCGCCTTCATGTTGTTTCAGCCATTGATAAGTGTGGGCTGTTCCTCATGCCTCCTCCTGGCCTTGCTTCCTCCACAGCGCTGAGCACTGTATATATTTTATTCATTTATTTATTGCTCTCTTCCCTACTGGAATGAAAATGCCTCGAAGCAAAGGACTTACCTCTGGCTGCATAGGATTTGCAGGCACCCGGAGCACTGCCCGGCACAAGCTTCCGCTGAACCACTGAGCCGCCCTTTTACAGAGCAGAAAGTAGGACTGGGAGCAGCTAGGCAGCCTGCCCAGGCTCCCGTGGCCGATAGGAGGCACCAGGCTGTGTTGCTTGGGCAATCGCAGTGGCCTCGTGGCTCCTGCTCAGGGCCAGGTGCCCAAGCAGCAGGTCCTGTCTGGGGTCGAGGTGTGGGCGGTGACGGGTGGCTCGAGAGGCTCTCGAGGCGTGAACCCCGAGCTCTGGCTCCTCCTGACGCTCCATGGATGCGAAGGCTGCCCGTACAGTGCGGCCCCAAGTACCTCAGCACAGTGCTCAGCCTCACTGGGTCCCACAGGCAGGAGTGCTGGTGCTACACAGCCCAGTCCCAGTCCCAGGCTCCAGGTCAGCCCCCAGGAGGACAAGGGGAGCCGGAATAAGCCCCCAACTGTTTCCATGCAATTTTATTTTCTTAATTATAAACAAAAGTATTTTTTTAAAATGTGCCAAACCACACAAGCATGTATTGTATTAATTAAAACTGTCCCATAATTTTCCTCTTCAGTTATTCCTCTGCCCACAGCTATGTCCGTAGGCATCCACTGCCAAGAATATAATTAAAAACAAAAAAGATAATACCTTACAATACCCTTTTTACTGAGCACACCTTCATCTTCTCTTTTGATCCATTTTGCTTTAAGTCACCTTAAGGTGTTCATTATCCCCTCAGTCTTTGACTCCATCTCTTATTGCCAGGTGTTTAATTTTTTCGCAGATTCTCACTATCGCAACTTACATTGCTGAGAGCAGGGTTTCACTAGTATTTGCGTGCTCTCTCTGCAGCATGGCTCTCTCCATGGGATTGGTGGAACAGAGCACGTGCTCATCATAAGCTCATCATAAAGCTCCAGCGATGCTACCGAGCAGTCTCCCTAAAGCTTTGTCCCCATTGCATTTCCACAGCACAGCAGGGTCCTTGACCAGACCTCCCAGCACAGCCTAAGGACCATGGCAGCACAGTGTGCCCCGAGTGGGACTCACCTGCTTAGAGATTGGGGCTCCCAGTCCTTGCAGAGCAGAGAGTAGCTCTGGCTCCAGCCCCGTCCCTCCCTGCCTCCCAGTCTCTCACAGCACCCGTCTGAGCAGCCTCCAGAGGGCTATGTTCCCAGCTGGTTCCATTCCGGTCTGTCTTGGTGGGTTGCTGCCAGAAGGGACCACATCGAATAGCAGGCCCTGGGGAATTAAGCTGTCAGTCTAGTCAGCCAAGCTCTGGAGGGAGCAGAAATGTCAGTTGTCCTGGAAATCCTGCGTCTGACAGAGGCCCAGGCTTGGCAGGTTGCAGAATCCTCACACCTCGCCTGGCACCGGTGAGGCAGTGACATAGCACACAGCTTTTCAGACTGAATTACAAGGTCGCCCACAGCGAGGTCCTGTTCGTGTCCATGTGACTTCCAGCACATGGGCTTTAAAGGCATCCAAGCCAGCCAAAGTGGGAATGTAGATTCTGGAGGCACTGGCCTAGAAGTCCCCAACCAGCAGAGGTGGTGCAGGGCCCAGGACCGCATGCAACCAGCCAGCCCCTTGGGGACCCTGACACACCAAACCTCAAGGCAAGCCAGACGATGCAGAGTTCTGGGGGCCAAGTGCAGGCACCACACCCAGGAGAGACCTGCCGAGAGGTTGGCACTAACGGAAAATGATGCAGCAGATAAATCTTGGGCTGGTGCTTTTGTTGCTGCAGATTGGATCCAGGGCCCTCGTGCCCTGCTGCATTTCAGCCCTCTTAAGTTCTTACGAGACAGGACCCCCGCTAAGGTACCCAGGCTGGGCTTGACCAGGCACTTCCCCCGCCTCACCTACCAGAGGGCTGCAGTGAAGGCCGCAAGCCACAGCGCCCGCTGCTCTTCTTTTCTGTGAAAAAGCAGCTCCGGGCGCTTCCTCAGTGTTTTCTGTCTGCACTAACTATTGCGTCTCCCTTGCCCTGTGGTCAGGACAGCCTCTGCCATCATCTTCTCGGGGAGTTCATGCCCTGCAGAGAATGCTCAGCAGGGCTCCCCTGACCTTGGGTGGTTCCTGTAGGGAAAGGATGCCCCAGGTCTCACTGGAGACTCCTGGAGCCTGGCCAGCCTGGCCTGAGAGGCAGCGGGGCTCAGAGGGCAAAGATCGGGTCGGCGCTCCCTGGTGTTTGCAGCAGGCCCTGTTCCCACTTCCCAGTAAACCTGTGGTGAGGCCTCAAGGGACAGGGCAAGGAGCATGGCCTCCAAGCTGGGCAGGCCCTGGGCCCCTGGGTCTGCGCAGTGTAAAGGGCTGCAGGAAAAAGGAGTCGGGAGCTATCTTACCACAATATTGCACTGAGTTTTTAATACTTAAAAATTCCTGATTAGCAAAATCACAGAGTGTAAGTAAAGACGAGAGCCCCGTACCTCAGCCTTAGGAGGTAGGCCGCCTGCACGGCGCACCAGGAAGCTGCTCCCAAGACTGCAGGCAGATACGCGTGGATTTTCGCAGGAGTCAGCATTGGCGAAGCAGTGTCTCCCAGCGTGCGTCTTCAGAGTACAAGGAGGAAAGGGGGCCTACTTTCAAAGTGTGTGAAGCAGTATGCTTTCCGTCTTCTTTGTGAAAATCTGTGTTGACCTGAAGCCAGATTCTCAGAGGTCCTGTAAAATTCCCAACTTACTTTCTTACCCAGTGCTCTGCAGTACCATCTGAGAGATTTTTTCAGGGAGCCTCTGGTAGTTCACAGTGTACATCAGCATGGAGGTTCACGGGGCAGGAGACATTTGGGGGCCCTGGAGGAACCCCCATGTACACAGCTCCCACAAGGGAGCAGCTGCCTGGCCCATCTGTGAGAGGGTGGTCTAGCCAAGCCCAGGGAGCCACAGGGAGCCAGGCAAAGGGCAGCCCTGGCTACAGCAGAAGCTGGGGACTCAGAGCAGGAACCACAGTACGCATGGCCTGGTTTGATACCTTTGTGCTTTCTGAGGCCCCCGGCCTGGCTTGACCATTACTCTGAGCAGAGGTGGGCTGATGGTGGGTGGCAGCTTTGCATCTGATGATGACAGAGCAGGGCTGGGCCCTGTGTCCTGTTCTGAGGCTCCTGGGCTGGTAGCCTGTGCAGAGGTAGCCCACCGAGGGGTCTTCATGTTGCACAGCTTTGCAGAGCCCATGAGAAACAAGAGCTTCTGGGCTTTGCTTCCAAGTGAGTGAGGCCAAGTCCCCCAGACTCTTGATGTCCCGTAGGTGGAATAGTGAGCCGCTGTGTCAGCATCTTCTAGGAGTGTGTTAGAGATTTGATCTGGGTCATGCATAGCAGATCCATGGGTCAATTTTAAGAAGCTTCTGGGTGATGCGCGTGACCGTCCAAGCTTGGAAGTAGGCTGCCTTGGGAAGTCCAGAGCCCCGGCTCCCTCTGCCTGTGCTACAGGTTCCCCTTGCCCGATGCTTTGGCAAGGTGTCTTCCTTTTCTCTGTCCTCATTTACTGCTCCATCAAAGGGCTCACTTCTGCCCTGGCCAGATCTCTGGAAGCACAGCATACTTTATGTTCTTAAAATGCATCAGGAGCTTGGTAAATGCAAATGAATGCTACATACCCAGCAAGGCTGAAGGTAGCCAAGTCCCTGAGTGCCCTACCTTCAAAGGAAACGAGAGAGCAAAGTAGGACATGCGATCGAAGCCTCGGGAGGTAGACAGGCTGCCCAGGAGGTGCAGGGGTGGGGCAGGGGGCTGTGTTCTCCCTGTTGTTCTTTTAAATGGTAGCCAGTACATCCTTGCCTCTCTAGCCAGCAGCTCTTGATAAGCGTCCGACACACACAGCGCCCAGAACTGTGCGTGTCATTCACTATGGCTCGGTCCATTGCTGTTGTCCCCTCCTGGGAGTGTCTCCAACATTGGGGTGCTGTTCTGTGTGTCATATGGCTATGAGGTGCTTGCATAGGGGCCTTGGTCATGGTGGTACCCACAGTGCCTGCAGTAACTAGCCCTTGGCGCTAAGTGGGGCTCTGGGCCCTGGACTGCCCCACTGTCCACCGCCCTTGGCCATCTGGCTTCTGGCCCTAGTGTCCCTTGTGGTTCGCATCACCTGTGCAGCCCACACCTGTGTGTTGCCATGGCTCGTGGCCCTGGGAAGCAGTGCCGGGTCAGTGTGAGCCCAGAGCCGGCCGTGGGACATCCTGGAGCTAGCTTGCATTTTTGTGCACCCTTTCACTTAGCAACCCCCAAGAACCCCCAAGGAGCTGCGTGGTCCTTGCTCAAGGTGGCTCCACGTTTCCACAGGTAGGCATCCCTACATATAGGCCCACCTGTCCTGGGGCAGTGGGTTATACTGAAGTTAATGGAAGGAGGGAGTGGGAGGACAGGGGGCGGGGCCTCCGCCTCAGCTTGTCCTGGGAGCGGCTGCTATTGGGTGGAGCAGCTCCGGGCCTCTAAACAGCCATCCTGGGCGCCAGAACCACTGGGGTCCAAGCGCAGATTCAAAGCTGGCAAGTCGGGCACCACTGAAGTGAAGCCCTAGCTCCTGACACTGTGGTCGTCCCATGCCACCCCTCACCCCCAGGATCAAGGGACCCTCCTACTCTTCCTTCCATCCCCACCCCACCCTCCAGCCTCCCTTGAACCGTTCCACAACCCTGTCACTAAGAAATATGCGGTGATGTTTAAATGTGCTGGCCAAGTGACAGTTCCTCTCCAGCTGTTGCCAATTTAAAGTCAAGGGCGTCAATGAAATCAACTGACTGAGTTAGAAAAAGGATCCCACGGGGCCTGTCAGACCAACCCCCTCTCCCGCCCCCACCCACATGTCAGACACGCTTGTACCTCGGGATGGCCACATAGAAGCCACGACACGGCAAATGCCCCGGTTTGGTAGGCGTGCTAAGCCCAAGGGCCAGAAGGTGAATGCTTAGGCTTTTCTGTCGCAGCCTTAGATAATATGCAAAGGAGAGGTGTCTACGCGCCAAATACTTTCTCTGAGAGCAGGCAGCAGCTGGACTGGTCTCCTTTGCAAACCCCCTCTCTAAGCAGCTCCAATTTCTTCTCATCTGGGGGTGGGGTGGGGGGGAATGCCACGTAAGGGACAGGTAGGGGAAGGGAGCCACGTCATTAACCGTCTAGAGGGCCAGGGGCAGCTGGTTCTGGTTCTCTCGCTGCACGTGCATGCGGAGTGTGAGCGCCCCTCTTCAGTTGGCGGGCGCACAGCACTCTGTCTCCCCGGGCCTTGATTTTTGCAAGAAGTGGGGCAAGACAGCAGCATAAAGTAGGAAGAGCACTGTGCCCACAGGGCTGCCCGGCCTCCTCCCACGCCGCCCCCCCACCCTGAGAGCAGAGGGCGGGGGCGGCCACAGGGGCCTGGACACTTGTGGCCACTGCCCCTTTCTAGGCGCCTCCCGTTCCTACACAGACAGAAGGGCTGCGGTCACCAGAAGTGCCCCGCTGTGCCCTGGTGTTGACCACTGAAGGGAAGCCACGCCGTGCGTGTGTGGACATGGGTACAGCAGCCAGCCACGCTACTCTAGGGAAAGGATAAATCCATGCCTGAGTCCAGAGTCGCCACGGAGCACCTCTCACAGAGCGCGCATTCTCTATCGAGGAAAGGCCCTCTCTGCCTGCTAATATCAGGAAGTGGGCCGGCACCTGTCTCTCCTTGCGCTTGGGTGCACTGCCCCACCCCATCTCCAGCACTGGGGCTCGTGGTTTGCGGGCTTTGAATGTGGGGTCACGCCATGGCCTCTAGGGCACTCCGGAAAACCTGCAGTTGGCAGACCCGCTCCCCCTCCCACGGGGCCTGTGCGCATAGTGTGGCGTGTGGCTTGTGTGTGGCAGGATTGCCGGGGGACACCGAGGCCCGGTGTGGATGGGCCGGGTTGCTTTGCAGCATTTTGCCACTGATTGTCCTTCATAGATCAACAAAATAGAGTTGAGCTTTGCCAGTGCAAGGTGTAGCCTGGCTGGCATTTCGGGGAAACGGAGAGTAACGAAGGGGGCCCAGGGACAGCTGTGGTCTGTTGCTGAAAATCCCAGAAAGCTGGGACTCCAGGTGACGGATGGCAGCTTCACCTGTGGGCTCTCTGTTGCTTTCTCCCTTGCTTGGAATGCTAATGATTGATCCCTGGATGAACCCGATGATAGGGAAGGGATGGAAGTTAATGGAGATCGTGGTCACGTTCGTGACTAAGCACATGGTCCTCCTTTGCTGAAGTGACTGTGCACAAGATCACACTCACTACCCAGAATAAAGCTGATGGGCTTCAGGGGTTCTTGGTTCACTGAGGGATGAGTCTCAGGGAGTCCTCTGAGCTATCCTCATCAGGTCTTCTCGTCGTTCCTTTCGGCACTGGCAAATAACATTACAACAGCAGGGAAGAAACCCCAGAGGGACAGGTTCCCAGCAGGGGCACACCCTCAGCCAGGTGCGGTGTGGGCTGTGTTCCTCAGACTCCTTCATGCGCAGGGTCATGCTCCCAGAAAGGGCTTGCCTTAAAGCTGGCAGGCTAGTGGACCCGAGGGCCGTGCCCCCGCTCGCTGGGGCCTTTGA
>PVKN010022053.1:0-15275 GCA_004027915.1 Capromys pilorides
GCTTTAGACCACTGAACCATCTCGCTGGCCCTCTCAGACTGCTTTTGTAGGGGCAGAGATGGTGTTTGGGGGAAGGGGAGAGCCAGAGGGAGCCAGGCGGATGACCTCCCCCCTCTGTACAACAGCCAAAGCCCTTCTAGTTATGCCTCCTTACGTACAGCCTACCTACATGAACTTTGGCTCACAGTGTAACAGAGGAGATGGAAATCTCTGGTCCCCACCACTCATATGTGCTATGCTATTGTAGAAGGCTGAAGCTATACACTGCTCAGAGCCAGGGTTACAACCCAGGAGTCCTGTTGCAGGGCTGCCTTCTCCTTGCCTTCTTTCTATGTCCAGCTTTTATTCCTGTCTTCTTTCTCCAACAGCCTGTCTATACCCAGGACTGTCCCCTGGCAGCAGCCAAAGCCATCCAGGGCCTGCGGGCTGTGTTTGATGAGACCTATCCTGACCCTGTGCGAGTTGTGTCCATTGGGGTCCCTGTGTCCGACCTGTTGGATGACCCCTCGGGGCCTGCTGGCTCCCTCACTTCTGTTGAGTTCTGCGGAGGAACGTGAGTACAGTGGGAGGAGCTGCAAGAGGTAGGCTCACCTGCCTTGTTCACCTGGAATCACTCTTTAGCTAAACCAACTTCCCCCCTCTTTCCTTTTCCTTTTCCTTTTCCTTCCAGTTTCTTTCAGTGCTGGGGATGGAATTTAGGGCCCTCTGTATGTTAGGCAAGTGCTCTGCCACATCTAGCTTCAACTCTCATTTTCATAAGATTAAAGCAAAGTCCTCAGAATGTTACTTGTCAAATAGAATGCGCAGGAGTCCTAGCCAATACTCACTTCAGCAGCACACAAGAAGAATCCTAGCCTGTGCTCCAGTCAGACCCCTCAGCATCAGCTGGTGATTTTTCCCAGGCTTATGATGAAATGAGCCTAGGCGGAGGTGGTGTGCTGTTACAGAAGGCGGAGGCTGACCCTAGGAGGAGGTGGTGTGCTGTTACAGAAGGCGGAGGCTGACCCTAGGCGGAGGTGGTGTGCTGTTACAGAAGGCGGAGGCTGTACTCCACACAGAGCCAGGGTTACGACCGAGGAGTCCTGGTGCAGGCTACAGTGCAAAACGTTTTAAAGGAGACTTAGCACAAAACTGGCTTGTTCTTGTCTCCTGGATTGATCCTGAAAGCTGGTTTGAATTCAGGATTTGGCAGAGCCATGGAGTTCTCATGGCGTTTTGGTGTGCCCCAGCCCCGCTTCCATTCCTGATGCTTCTCAGTTTGCTTTGCTAGCTTGAGCAGCCCCCGAGGAAGTAAGCCTGTTGTCTCTGCCCCCAGCAGATGATGTGGTAAATGCTGCTCAACTGACCTGGACAGTCACTAGTTTCTGACGGTTTGGATTCCTCTATGACTCATGGAGTCATTCGTTTTCTTTTTTTAATTTTTATTTTTTTATTTATTTGTTTGCTTGTTTATTTCTTTATTTCTTTATTTTATGGCTGGCTCAGCCTACCCTGGTGGTGGGGCTGGCACAGCATGTGGTGCGGGGGATTGAACCACAGTCCCTACAATTGCCTGAGCTTTCCTAAGCAGACGCTTTAGACCACTGAACCATCTCGCCGGCCCCGAGTCATTGGTTTTCTTTTTTTCTTTCTCTTTTTAATGCTAGAGATGGAATGTAGGGAAGAACTGTACCACTGAGCTAAATCCCCAGCCCTGTATGGGTTCTTTTGGGGGAGGTCATAGTGGCCAGGAAAGTTTTCTTATTCCAAAAGAAGCCTGGTGGGAAGAACATCTCTCAGGTCTGGTCAAGCCTCATCAGGGCCTCCTATAGGCTTCAGCAGCAGGTAGGCCGTGTGGAGAGCAGGCTGGGGTCTAGGGGACTGAGTTCCAGGCCTCTGTCCAGCTGAATTGGGCCTTCAAGTGAGTGTCAAGTATTCTGCCCAAATACCTATTTGCTGCCACTGTATAGATTGTACTTTTCCCTGGTGCTGGGTGTTGGGCCCACGCCCTCATGTGTTAGGCAAGTGCTTTACTACTGAGTCACATCTCTAGCCCCTTGCAGGGCCACAGCACACAATTTTCAGAGATTTCATATGACACACACAGAATAACTAAGGATTACTGGATAATTGAGGGTTAGGGTCTTTGAGCAACTGGGGAATATGACCTACTTGTACTTTTTTTTTTTTTTAATATATTTGGTACAGGGTCTTGCTATGCAGCTCAGACTCATAAGTGATCTTCTTGTTTCAGCCTCCCTAGCACTGGGATTACAGGCATGTGTCACCATGCCCAGTAGCAGTGGCCTGCAAGATGGCTCAATGGACTATGCAAGAGATTGAGGTTCAATCCCTGGCACCACATGCCGTGCCAGCCCTGTCCCAGGTGCAGTGAGCGTAGGCATGGTGACATACACCTGTAATCCCAGCACTGGGGAGGCTGAAAACAGGAGGATCACTGTGAGTCTGAGCTGTGTAGTGAGACCCTATACCAAATATATAAAAAATAGGTAAAAAATAAATTGAGACAGGATCTTGCTAAATTTCCTGTGCTGGCCTCTAACTTGACCTCATCCTGCCTAGCTGTGATTAGAGGCATAGGCCACAATACTTGGCTACAATTTTTTTTTTTTTTATGGAACCGGGGTTCAAACTCATGACCTTGCACTTGCCAGGCAGGCACTTGTGCCTCAGACAATTCTGTGGTTTGTTGTTTTTTTTCATTTTGTAGTACCAGGAATTGAACCCAGGGCCTAGTACATGTTAAGTTAGTGGTTGCCACTGGCCTAGATCCCCAGCCCTAGTATTTAGATCTAGAGAGCAGGATACTGTAAGTCCCCAACCAGGAATGAGTTCCCTTCTAGGAGAACCATTTGTAAGTCTAACAAGTTTGTAAACAGTGTATATGGCTGTGAGCTTCCTGGCAGTCCCCTCCACGTCCCACTGCTGTTCCTCCAATTTCCGGATGCCCTGTGATGCCATTGAATACAATCTACACTGTCACGTGGTACAGTGTGCACACAGCAGCACAGCTGTGGCAGTGTCCGGCAGACACAGGAGCTGCAACTTGTTCAACTTGAGAATGTTGGTAATGTGAGATCCACTGCGATCTGTGAAAGTTCGAAATTCAAATGTTTACAACTCAGGGACTTACTGTATAAATATAAAAGTATGTTCCATTAAAGGGCCAAAAATGTCATGTGGAGCCTACCAGCAGTAGCGGATGGATGTTAGCACACTTCCATGTTTCTGCCATTTGATTTTCCCAACAGCTATGTGAGGGAGAATTGTCCCATCTTATGTGAGAAAGCTGCAGCTCGGAGCCCAGAGCTGCTGGGCTCTACACCCCGTGCTCTTGCTTAGCTAGTGCTGTGCTTGAGATCCTTTGGTATAAAAGCCTTTACCCTCTCTTCGCTGGGGAAGCTGCCTCCAGCCACTGAGAGCTGCTGTGGGCAGAGCAGCCCATGGCGTCTGAGCTTCTCCTCACCGAGGATTCTTGCTCTGCCCTTTAGGCATCTGCGGAACTCAAGTCACGCAGGAGCTTTTGTGATTGTGACAGAAGAAGCTATTGCCAAGGGTATCCGCAGGATTGTTGCCGTCACGGGTGCCGAAGCCCAGAAGGTGAGAGTAGCTGCTATGTGACTGTTAGGAGAGCCTGAAGCTGGGCGTAGTGGCGTATGCCTGTAATCCCAGCACTTGGGAGGCTGAGGCAGGAGGATCGGTGTGAGTTCAAGACCAGCCTGGGCTACAAAAGTAAGCTCAAGGCCAGCCTGAACTACATAGCGAGACCCTGTCTCAAAAAGACAAAAAAAAAAAAAAAAAAAGCCTGGGGTGTCCAGTCTACAAATCCTTACAGTGCACGGTTCTGTGGTCATTGCAGTCAGAATGAAAGTGCAGACTGTGCTACCTGTACATGTTCTCCAGCTACCCTGCCTGCCAGAGGAAAGCGGCACTGCACAAGTTTTCCTGGCTGGCATGTTTTGCTGTGGCTTTCAATGCCCATTATGTCTCCGTACATCCTAAGCAGTATATGCTAAGCTTAGCACACTAAGTGTGTGCTTTAGAGGGAAAGTTGTTGTGGGGGTGCCATATCCTGAGGGGTATGAAAGCCGTCTTGGGACTCCCTGAGCCTGAGTTAGGGTATAGCCCTTGCTGGCTTGACACATGAGGAAGTTACTCCTTTGTGGAGCAGCAGCTGCCAGCGCTTGCTCCCTGAAGGAAAGGAACTCGTGGTGTCTTGGGGTTTGGTGCGGTATGGCCTGTCATCAGCACTTCCATAGCTATTTACAGACAGCAAAGGATGTTGACAGTTACTGTTCAGAGTTTACAGGTCTGTCTCCTTTCCAGGCCCTCAGGAAAGCAGAAAGCTTAAAGAAATTGCTCTCCACCATGGAGTCCAAAGTGAACGCCCAGACCGCACCAAACAAGGATGTGCAGAAGGAGATTGCTGACCTTGGTGAGGTAGGGGATCTTCCCCACACACACCTGCTCTGCTCTCAGGCTTAAAGATGGAGATCCCACCTATTCCTGAAGAACCATCACTGCAGCAGTCCCTGGTTCTCAGGGAATGGCCTTTGGGCCAACTTCTGTTATCCTGTGTTCTTGCAAAGGGGACCCCTTAGATTGAGCACAGCTGAAAGGACCAAGTTTTAGAGAGAGCTGGACTTTTTTCAGTGAGGCTCTTTTGTCTCTCACCATGCTTGGTCGGGACAGCTGCTCTGGTCACTATAAAGCAACTGGGGTCAAGGCTAGTGGTTACTTTTTTTTTACATTCTCTCCTTTCCAGGACATTTGGCAGGGAGTTACGATTCAAAGGCAAAAGGGGGAACTGGGCTGGAGCTTCAAGTTTCAGCTGCTGTGGCCCAGATCCATGCCTCTTTCCATTCTGGTTCTAGGTCCTGGCCACCGCAGTTATTCCCCAGTGGCAGAAGGATGAACTTCGAGAGACTCTGAAATCCCTAAAGAAGGTCATGGATGACCTAGACCGAGCCAGCAAGGCCGACCTCCAGAAGCGAGTGCGTCTGGCAGTGTTGCAGGCTGGAAGGGAGCTGGGAAGGAGGGTTTCCGCTGCAGCTTTCTAGGTGTGGTCTTTGCCTGAGCCTCTCTTCTGTATTTCTCCTTACAGGTGTTGGAGAGGACGAAGCAGCTCATCGACAGCAACCCCAACCAGCCCCTGGTCATTCTGGAGATGGAGAGTGGTGCCTCAGCCAAGGCAACTGAGGGCTGGGCTCCCGGCGCTGCCCCACCTTTCACTGCTTATCCCCTTCCCTTCCAGCCTTAGCCCTCTGGTCTAATGGGTGGGCTTTGTGGCTCTGAGCTCTGGCCACCTGAGAGCCTACTATCTAGGGCTGAGTTTAGGTTGAGCCATGGAGAAAGGTGTGGCTAGAGGAAGGAGCAGCTCCAGAGTATGGCCAGGGTCCCTTCTTGGGTCCATCTCCACACAGGGACCCGGGACAGCACCTGCTCTTGTGGCCACCAGGGAGTGTCAGGGGGCTCTTTGCGCTGAGCTTTGCAAATTCTTTCTGTGCAGAGCAAGGCCCCTGCCACAGGGGTGTGGCCTGATACCAAGTCTCCCCACAGGCCCTGAATGAAGCACTGAAGCTTTTTAAGACGCACTCCCCTGAGACCTCTGCCATGCTCTTCACAGTGGACAACGAGGCTGGCAAGATCACATGCTTGTGTCAAGTACCCCAGGTCAGAACCGCTTATAGCCTTGCTCCAAATCCTGTAAGCCCCCCGGCTGGTGGGCAGCAAAATCTGTAGTTTCTCAGTTTGGTCCTCTTCCCATTGTTTGCTGAGGCTGGTTGCCCACAGGTCCCATGACAAGTATCCAATGTGCCCACCTGCTTGTCACTTTTCTCCATCACCCGTCACCCTTAGGCCTTTCTTTGGTGATAATGTTTGAACTGCGCTGGCTGATACCTGGGTTTGCTACTTTTCCTGGTCATGGCAGTGGCCACCAGCTACTTCCTGCCCCGGCTATAGTGTGTCTCTTCCCTGAGTAAGGGTGGATAACTGGTAGCTCCCATTCCTTGTTTTTCCCCCTGTCCCATTCTGTCCTGACGCCTACTTCCCCTTTCTGTTTTCCAGAATGCAGCCAATCGGGGCCTAAAAGCCAGCGAGTGGGTGCAGCAGGTGTCAGGCCTGATGGATGGCAAGGGTGGTGGCAAGGATGTGTCTGCCCAGGCCACAGGCAAAAATGTGGGCTGTCTGCAGGAAGCGCTACAGCTGGCGACTTCCTTTGCCCAGCTGCGCCTGGGAGACGTGAAGAACTGAGGGGAAAGACAGCTCTTGCTGGGAAAGTCTCCCCGTTACCTGGAGGCATCTGTCCAGCCAGGGCCTCTCCATATGCCACAGGGCATTAGAATCTGGGAACCTTCAACAGCTCCATCCGTCCTCTAGCCCCCACAGTAACCAGAACATGCCGAGGCGCCATCCTGTGACTCTGTCCCTTTACATTACTGCTCTGAGCCCAGCACGTCAGCACCATCTGTCTACAACCACTACACGGGATTGCTGTTTAACATCGTCACGCCCATGTCTGTAAAAAACGCCCCTGACCTGAAACTTCTGAGTCTGTAGGTATGAGGCTTTTTTGCTTCAGAGAATAAAAGGACCATGTGCAATACATGAGAACATCGTGTTACCCGTATCTCCTTTTCCCCTTGGATGTTGCCTAACAGCCTAGGACTATTTTCATTGGCTGCAGAACATACTGTGGCTCTGGCTGGCTCTTCGTTGCAGCTGTAGTGTCTGCTTTGGGAATGGCCCCTGGGCTTGCCTTCAGACGGGTGGCATGAAGTGGAGAGAGGCATTCGTAAGTCAATAGAAATGGTTGGGTTACCTGAAGCAAGGACACACCTTTCTTAGAACCCGTTGGAGAATTTCATTTCTTTGGCCTGTGTCCCCGTCGTCCCTTTGCAGCTGCTGAGGAGGGGTGAGGTGGTCTCATATAGAGGTTTTTCAAGGTACAGGCATTGTCTCCCCCAGTCCAGTGCCTGCCCTCTTTGTTTCCTTGATGGCCAGTAAGGATGGGGACGAGTCCAGTACGTCCAAGTCTAAAATCAAGGCTTGGAGTTGGTGTGCAAGGTGACTGGCATTGGGAGGAGCAGATCTACGCTGGGAATGAAGGCCCTCCCTCACTTGGCTTGTGAGAGAAGGGGGTTTGAGGAGTATGTCCCAAGTTGGGAGACTGGGTAGAGGTAGAAAAATGATTACAGACTGGTGTGGTGTATGCCTGTAATCCTAGCACTTGGGAGGCTGAGGCAGAAGAGCTACAGCAAGTTTGAGGCTACGCCTGGGCTACATGTGAGTGCAAGGCCAGCCTGTCTCAGAAAAAGTAAATAAATAAAGATGACTTCCCAGTCCTGTGCCCTTTGTCGGAGGGAAAACATTCCATCCATTCGTGTTTATGCCAGCCAAGGCACTGGACAAGGAGGGCTGAAAGTCCTCCCTTTGTGAGGGCAGTGGGAACAAACGGAAAATTAATTACAACCAGGAGAAATTCAACTCAGGTGAAAAGAAAAAGACCTATGTCCTGAGAGCCTTATCCTGGGAGGCTGGAGGTTGGCCGGCCCGCCCAGGCGCCCGGACTGCAGCTCCAGGGCTGAGAGGTGCTCGCCGTTGTCCCTCCGCACCTCCGGGGGCGGTGTGGCTGCGCCCTGCCGCCGCTATCCCGACAGCCCTTGCGCGGGCGCGCGTCTTCAAGCGGGCGGAAGAGTCGCACGAGGTAGGGCAGCAGGAGGGAGCCGCTCCAGCGCCGGTCGCTGCCATGCCCGGGGATCACCGCCGCATCCGCGGGCCTGAGGAGTCCCAGCCGCCGCAACTGTATGCCACTGACGAGGACGAGGCGCCCGCCCCCCGCGACCCGACGCGGCTGCGGCCCGTGTACGCGCGCGCAGGACTGCTGAGCCAGGCCAAGGGCTCGGCCTACCTGGAGGCCGGAGGCACCAAGGTGCTGTGCGCCGTGTCCGGCCCGCGCCAGGCGGAGGGCGGCGAGCGCGGGAGCGGCCCCGCGGGGGCGGGAGGGGAGGCCCCGGCCGCGCTGCGAGGCCGCTTGGTGTGCGAGTTCCGCCGCGCGCCCTTCTCGGGCCGCCGGCGCCGCGCTCCCCCTGGCGGCGGCGAGGAGCGCGAGCTGGCGCTGGCGCTGCAGGAGGCTCTGGAGCCGGCCGTGCGCCTGGGTCGCTACCCGCGCGCGCAGCTCGAAGTGTCGGCCCTGCTGCTGGAGGACGGCGGCTCGGCGCTGGCCGCCGCGCTCACGGCCTCCGCCCTCGCCCTGGCCGACGCGGGCGTCGAGATGTACGACCTGGTGGTGGGCTGCGGCCTGAGCCTCACGCCGGGGCCCGCGCCCGCCTGGCTGCTGGACCCCACGCGGCTGGAGGAGGAGCGCGCCGCCGCCGGCCTCACCGTGGCGCTCATGCCGGTGCTCAATCAAGTCGCTGGGCTGCTGGGCAGCGGCGAGGGCGGCCAGACCGAGAGCTGGGCGGAGGCCGTGCGCCTGGGCCTCGAGGGCTGCCAGCGCCTTTACCCGGTGCTGCAGCAGTGCCTGGTGCGCGCAGCCCGTGCGAGGGGCGCCGCGGCCCCGCCCTGAGCCTGAAGCCTGCGCAACGACTACGCCGGGGACCGAGCTGCTTCTGCCCCCCAAAACGACCTGCGCCGCCAGCCTCCTGACCGCGCTGAGTTCAGAAGTTGGAGCACAAGGGAGGATGTGGGGAGGACACGGGATGAGCTGGATAGCTGCCTAGATACGGCTTTTTACAAACTATTCCTTTTTAAAGGAACTTTGCGACTTGAGCTGGCCCCCAGACACGACCCAGTTGAGGAAACCTGTGGAAGCCGTCTGACTCCCACGTTGGAAAGGACTTCTGTTGGACTCACTTGGAAAATGAGACTTGGAGCCTTGTAAACGGTGGACCCTTCAGGCTGCCACTCCCTCTCGTGTAAACTGGGCTACTCTGAAAGGATGGGCAAGGGATCTATGCCTCCTTTATATCTGAACTAAGACAAAAGTTTTTTTTTTTTTTTTTTTTCTTTAATCTGAAAAATGTTTTCTGTTGTTTTATGTAAGATTTAAAAGAGGCTCTTCTGAGCTGAGTCGTTGTGTTCTTGGATCCGGGCTTGGGCTGGTACAGCCTTAAATATACCTACCTGCCTCGTAGCCAGTGGGCAAAAGAGACAGGCTGACTACTGAAGCAGCTGCTGGCGCTAATGTGGGAAATTGCTTTGGAGAAGCTGCTGAGAGCAGGGAGAAAGGCACGGCCCAGGAGCAGTCTGGGTTTGCCCCCAGCCCCAGGCCTCTGGGTTAGTGCCAGCCAAAACCACAGCTCAGGGTTAGGTAACTGCAAAGGGTTGTGGCCTGGGTGGAACCCACAGCCTAGCCTTTCCTGGCCAGCAGAGCAGTCCAAGAGGCTTTAACCGGTGCTGGTGAAAAATGAGGCTCCAGGCTTGACTTCTTGCCTGTTCCTGTGTGCATTCCCTGCTTCTGGGAGGCCCTGAGTGGCGTGGGCTGGGGAGAAGGCAGATAAGCTGCCTGCAGAGAATTCCCCAACAGTGGGATGCTGCACAGGGCCCTGTCCCTAGGGCATAGCTGACTGACCACAAGGTGGAACATGGCTCTGTGGTACATAAGTCCCACCATCTGTGCTCAGGACTGGATTAGAGAAAGCCAGGTAGATGTTCAAAAGATATAGTATGATCTTCAAAATTTTAGTGTCTTGTGGAACATGGTGGTGTGTACCTGTAATTTCAACACTTGGGAGGCTGAGGCAAGAGGACTGTCTCAAGTTTGAGACCAGCTTGAGCTACAAAGTGAGCTCAAGGCTAGCGTGAACTGCACAGCCAGACCCTGACACAAAAAGACAAAAGAACATAATGAAATTTTTTCTTTTCAAGTTCTTGTTTCTTGAATTTTTCTATGTAATGTATATGAATTTCATGCAAAACTAAGAAAATTGCAATCTTTGTGGAACTGCTATCTTGCCATAATTTATGAAAATTACTAACAAAGGGCAAGAAGAGGGGAACCTGGTATATGTTCCCCAGGCCTTTTAGAAAACATGAGGTGGTTCCTTTAGCCACATACATGGGAATCCACGAAAAGGGTGATACTGTAGGTATCAGGGAAGGGTACTGTGCAAGAAGAAATGCCTCGCAAATGTTACCATAGTAAAACAAAGTCTACAGTGTTGCCCAGCATGCTTTGGCGTTGTAGGCAAGTAAGGGCAAGATACTTTCCAAGAGGATTAATATGCATATGGAGCCTATTAAAACTCAGGTTTGTTTTCTTCCCATTTATGTATTTGGTCTCGCTACACAGCTCAGACTCTTAGGAATCCTGTGTACAGCCTCCCCGGTGCTGGGAGTGCAGGCGTATGTCACCACAGCTGGACTTGGTTGCTGGCTCAGTGCACCCCAGAGGCAGGGCTGCCATGGCACCGGGGACCAGGCTTGCCGAGGCAGGCGCTTAGTCTGCTGAACTATCCTGTCAGCCCCTCAAAGGGTCTTGATCGCTTCCTGAAACATGTGCAGGAAAATGATCGGAAAAGGAAGGAAGCCAAAAAAAAAAAAAAAGATGCCTGGGTTCAATTGAAGCACCAGCCTGCCCCACCCAAAGAAGCACACTTTGTGAGAACCAATGGGAAGGAGCCTGAGTTGTTGGAACTTCTTCCCTATGAATTCATGGCATAAGGTGGGGTTCTCTCTCTGCCATTCAACACCTAGGTGGCAGCTTAAGTGTTCCGGGTCTACATAAAAATCATCCTGTGTTGTAAGGGTGGTTTTCTTAGTTAAATAGGTATGGGGGCCAGGGAGATAGCTCTGTGGCACAAGTGCCTGCCTGGCAAGTGCAAGGTTGTGAGTTTGAACCCCGGTCCTGCCAAAAATAAAAAAAGAAATGTGGTGTCATCTTACCTCAAATATTTGTAGCAGATTTTCAGTGTACCTAGTAATTGTGTCTAGTCTACTCTTGTGTTTTTCTTGCTGAAAGATACTGCTGAGGTATTGTGTAGGTGTATACCGAAATATCCAAATACTTATAAAATGTTTATGTTGGCTTAAAGATCCTGTAAATCACCATGGGGAAAAGTTATATCAAAGTAAATGGAAGTCATTTTGGTTAAACAAATGGAAGTCCATTTCAGTTAAATAAATTGATTAAAGGAAAAAATATTACAATTTTTGACATAGATGGGTTAAATTTGTATGTAGCAATAGAAAATAATACAGCCGGGACATGGTGGCACATGCTTGTAATCCCAGCAGTTTGAAAGATGAGGCAGGACAATCTTCTCAAGTTTGAGACCAGCCTGAACTGCATAGTGGGAGACACTCAAGAAATTTATTTATATATATATATATATATATATATATATATATATATATACACACACACACATATATATCAAGAACTCTTCTATAGGAAGGGCTACAACTCCTATAGGAAGAGCTACCCAGAGCAGTGCAAGAACCAGAATGTGCTGAGACCATAAATTAAGACCTGACCAGGAAGAAATGGACCTTTGTTTCCCCTGACAGTACATTTTCCTAGAGCAGGTCTGAAATACACAGTATACTAGTGAAAGGCAGGGCAGACACAGGACATAAAGGTGGTGCTGCTCTTCTGAAGGGTGGCTGTGTAGGGCCGGAGTCTGCAAGCAAAGAGGAGCACAAACTGTGGGCCTTAGAGAGCTCAGTGTTAGAATGGAGGATCGTGAGTGTGCTTCACCTCCAGCTGGTGAGGGCTGGGCCAGTGCTGCAACGTGTGGGGCAAGGAAGGGAACAGCTGGGGCAGTGCCTGCGCTCTGGAAAGGCTGGTGGTGCTGTCTGAGCTCTCGGGGTGCCTCCTGCACACTAGGCCTCAGCTTTGCTTGGCCATCCAGACCCTCCCTCCAGTCCTGCCTGTCCCAGAACCATCAAAGCTAAAGCCAACATTACAGGGAGGTGTTCTGGCTATTGCAGCTGAACCATGCCCCTGCTTCCATTATCTTGCATGGGAGCTACTTGTGGCCTTCAGAAAAGAAACGAGGTGGAGCAGCGGCCCAACCAGGAAGATGCCTGGAGCTGATGAGCCCAGAAGTGTTCCCATTTGCTACTGGCTGCCCTCCTGGTCAGATGCTTGATTCTGCGCCTGTAAAAGAAATCAAGCCAAGAGAATGGGAAGACACAGTAAAGCTGGAAAGGGTCACCTGCTAACTTCTACATCTAACATCCACAGCCCGATGTCTTGGGAGCAGGCTGAGGACACAGCTGGCCAAGGGACTATAACAGTGCCACCCCCTATGCCCTGGCTTTGCTGGGAGGGTCCAACTGGCAGTGCCACATTGCCCACCTCACAGACTACAGATAGTGGAGGGTGGGGACTCTGGCTCTAATGCTGCATAAAGGGCTGCTTTTGGTCCAGGGTTTGGGCTTCACCACCCAGGAATGCCAGTGTGCCACAGCCTGAGGAGCTGGGAGTTGTATAGACAGTTCAAGACACGGGCAGTGGTGGGGGTGGGGAGAGGACAGAACCTGGCTTTTTAACAAACTTACCAGGTGGTTCTTTTTGTGTGTGTGTGTGGGACTGGAGTTCGAACTCATGACCTTGTACTTGCTAGATAGGCACTTGTGCCACAGAGCTATCTCCCCAGCCCTCTACCAGGTGGTTCTTAAGCCCGGGATCTGGGCCCTGGAATGCACCTGTGATATTCCCACTAGAGCGCTTACATCTCTCCCCCGTTTGTCTTCAGGAAGGAGACATGTCAACCCAGAATTGACCTGAGGACCCAGCTGCCTAGTAGTAGCTCTTAGTACTTCGGGGCCAACCAGGCCCAAAGTTGAGATGCACAGCAAGGCAGAGCCTGTCCTTCCTGCTCATGCTGCTGTGAGCCAGAAGTCCCGTGCTTTCCCCACACAAACCTACCCGAACTTAAGTACCTTCTTTGCTTTACAAGGAGGCCACAAGATCTAACACAAGAAGGGTGGGGAAGGAGGTGGGACCACAGCACTCACCACCTGCTCTGTAACTGTCTTTCTCTCTCAGCTGTCCGGATGGACCCTCCAGCCCCTGGGCTCTGGTTGAGCCTCTGAGGTTCTGCATGAGCTGCCCTCATTACCGTTCTCGTCACTGTCCTTTATCCCTGTGCAGAACGTCAACAATTAGCCAGGCATGGTTATGGACACCTGTAATCCCACCACTCAGGAGGCTGCAGCAGGAGGATCTCTATGAGTCCAAGGCCAGCCTGGGCTACATAGTGAGACTGTCACATTAAAAAAAAAAAAAAAAAAAAAAAAAAAACAGACAATAAGACAATACAACAACAAAGATCAGTCAAGTCTGGAGGGTTCAGCAGACTCACTCAGGGACCAGAAGTGAGAGGACAAGAGGTTGATGGGCTGGCACCCAGCTGTGACTCGCCATAGCTCCTGATTGTGTGGAGGTGACAGGACAACACAGAACCATGAACTTGCCTGCCCCCAGCCACAGGAACAGGCAGGGAGAGCCCCAGGTACACCAAGGAGGGCAGGCCTGCAGACAAAGCCCCCATCTGGCCCTTGGAGCCCCTGACACCTTCCAAGTCGGGAAAAGCAAGGTGGGGCCCATTCAGAACATGGCTGGGGGCCACTCCTGGAGCCTGACCTGCAGCCTGGGCCCTGTGCTGGTCCATGTGCTCCAGAATCTCCAGCAGCCTGTCCACCTGGGCTTTGATCTGGTTCAGCTCCCCCCTGATGGAGCGCAGGTCCTCGGTCCGCACTGCTGGGGAGGGACCAGGGTTGTTGATGCACACAGAGACCGTGGCAGCCAAGAGCGAGGGTCCTGGGTCCACTGCAGCGCACGTAAGCCACCCAGCTCCTGCCTAGCACTGCAGCTGGAGCCCTACTTACGCTTTATCTGCTCAGAGGGCAGGGGTCTGCTCCGCGAGGCTTTGTAGGAGCTGCAGCTGCTCTTGAACCCAAGGCCCAAGAAAGTCCTCTGGAGCTTGGTGGGCATCTGGTTGATGAGTGGGGGGATCCTCTGGTATCCATACACCCTATAGGGACAGGCTAGGCAGGTCAGGCCAACTAGCCCATGGGCTCTTTGAGGGACGGGGGCAGGATGCACTCACCTATAGGGAACGTTGTCTGTGTGTAGCTCATAGCTCAGGTTATGGTGGCGGCTGCTGCTGGTGCTGTGGGGACGGACAGGGAAAGGGTGTGTGTGTGTGTGTGTGTGTCATTGTCCAGGGTGGAGTCTGCAAGTCCCCAGCTGAATTTGGGGAAAGTGAAGTATGCAGCTCTTCCTTAGGATGCCAAGATTTTTCACTGGACGTCCCCCGAGGGACTTGCCCAGGTTACTCTGCAAGACCAAAGCAAACCAGCTTGCCCTGCTTGGAGTCTAATCAGGGACCCCTCCCTGGGGGTCCAGGTGGCAGGAGGGGGACAACTGCCTCCAGAAGCTCCTCTGCCTAAGCCAGCCATCGCAGATGTTCTGGATCTGAGTCTGGCAATGGATGAAAGGGAAGAGTTCAGTCAGAGCCCTAAGCCAAGGTGGGAGTGTGAGAGCCTTTAATCCTGGCACGGGAAGCGGCAGGAAGCAGGGCCGGCAGCCAGGGTTAGGACTGTGGCCAGACCACCTGGCCCTTCACTGCAGGCCCTAGAAAACGATGCCATTGCTCCCCAAAGGTCCTCGGCTCTCAAGGACCAGCCTGATCCCTTTTCACAGACTCAGCCGGCGGGGGAGGACAGTGGTGAGTTGGGGGAGGGGAAGGGATCCATTCCAGGGAGGGTAAAGTTATGGAAGGACATTCTGGTACTGTGGTCCCCGTGGCGAGGTCAAAGCCAGCCCAAGACCGGGCACGACAGAGCATATCCAGGACGCTGACCTCTGCCATTCATCCCACCAGGGTCCCCAGAATCCTGGCAAGGTTTCCGGCCGCCCCCTCTTTCGCGGGCCCGGAGAGCTAGGTGGGCGGTGGGAAGAGCAGGGGTGCAGCTGATTCCGGCCTCAGAAGGACAGAAGAGAGGCAACAGCTGGCGGCTCGGGGTGGGAGGGCTAGAACGCAGCGCGGGGCGATGTGGAGTCTGAGTCTGGCCCGGGACCGGAGAAGGCTGAGGGCAGGCAGAGCTCCAGGGGACCACGCGTATGTGATTGGGTGGAAACCAGATCCTAAATAGTGCCTCCCATTGACTGCCTGGGCCACCGGGTGAGGCACTTTTGCAGCGAGGCATTGGTGGTTCAGTGGTAGAATTCTCGCCTGCCACGCGGGAGGCCCGGGTTCGATTCCCGGCCAATGCACGAAGCAGTTAACTTTTCTGTTTTCATTCTAGTTTCTCCAAATCAC
>PVKN010022054.1:0-15302 GCA_004027915.1 Capromys pilorides
ATCCACATGTCTGTTTTGTGTAGTACCATGTTGTTTTAATCACTATAGCTTTATAATATAACTTCAAGTTTGAGATTGTTCTGCCACCTGCACCCCCCATTACTTTTGCTATGCTATCTTTTCTGATTCTCTATAAATTTTAGGATCATTTTCTCTAGCTCCCTGACAGATGGCATATTCTGAATTTTTAAAACAAGAGGACTGAGCTAATTTATTCCAAGGCTTTTCCAGATCTGGTCTGTATATTCTGCATTTTATTTTAGGTTGCAGCACACAAAGGAAATGGAATTGGGGCTGGGAATCTAGAGGCCAACTGGAACTACATCTGGGTCTGTTCTTCAAATACCAGCTATGGGACATTGGACAGTGTTCTAGTATGAAAATACTTCCTTCCCTATGACTTCTGTTTTCCAGGACCAAGTTGCTTTTATGATGTCCCTCACATTGTGGGGCAGAAGCCAAATTGCATTTTCTTCCTTTTTGCTGGCCTGCCATGGCACAACCCTAGGGCAAGGGATGCACTAAAGGGACAAGGATGCTAAGGACGACGGGAGCCAGCACCCACCCAGCCTGCATGTGCCTCTGTGTGCCACATATTATTTGCAGAGCTTTGCATTTATTAAGCTGTGCGGTCCTGCATATAGGTGTCTTTACTATTCCTGTAGTAAAGGTGAGAACACAGGGACATAGAGCAGTAACCCAGCTGTCTCTACTCCAGGCTAGAGGGAGTTGCTTGGATTTGGACTCAGATGCTTACAGCTTTGAGCTCTGTTCCTGAATCTCTCCTCTGTAGCCCAATGCCCTAAGCTCTTGAGGATTAAATGAGGAGTACTTTGCAAATTGTAATGTGTCTTATGCACATGGACAGGGCCCACTAAAGAGTCACAGCAGACATGGCCTGCCTGGCCAGGGCTTGGCTGACCTCCCAAGAAGGACAGCCAGGATCAGGAGAGCAAGGCAGCAGAGGCCAGGCTCAGCTTGTGGCACCAGCCATGTGGCCCTTGGCTGGGCCTGAGCAGCAGATCTGGACCTCGTTACATGTGCATATTGAGTCAGAGGATAACCCCCGGGGCAGCACAGCTTTGCAATGTAATTTCTCCTGGTTTTCATACCTTGGTGTAACCAGGAGAGGGGTGAATCTGCTTCTTCATGGTCCATAATCAGCTCCACTGTTGTGGCTGGCCTCAAAAGCCCCGAGGTATTCTTGTCCTGGACTCTATATTTTTTGCTTCTGTCTAGCCCAATGGGTACTCAATCAATCAATCAATCAGTCTGTCTATCTATCTATCATCTATTTATCTACCTATTTTTGCTTTTACAGAATTGGGTATTGAAAGCAGGGCCTTTGTACTGAATGACATTCCCAGATCTTTTCATGTTTTAAAATTTTGAGACAGGGTCTCATTTAGTTGCTGAGTTACCCATGCTGAGCACAAACTTGTGGTTCTCCTGCCTCAGCTTCCCAGAGGGCTGGGATTTGCACCACTATACCCAGCTTCAGTGGTCACTGTCCTCTGTCCCTGCAGAGGAGGCGACCGTGGACCCTTGTTTGTGCTACTGTCTTTTCAAAGGCTGCCTTATCCCCACAGGTGAAATTCCCCTTCCTTTGAGCCCTTTCTTGCAGAGATCTCCCCTGTATCTGAACTCTTACTGTACTTACCTCCTGAACAGTGCTCCTTAGGAATCCATGCATACTTTCAGATGGATAAAGAGCTGGACCAGGGCACAGCCTTTTTTTTTTTTTTTTTAAACAATGCTGTGATCTGTATTCAAGGCTTTGCTCATAGTGAATGCTTAGATAGTACCTGTCAGAAGAAAGTGAGTTGGACTATCTTGGGCTTTCTATGTAGATTCTCTTTCACACAAACTGGTTAAGCTTTTACCTCAGAGGCTGTTTTGACTCTGGGTCCAGGAGCATCATGAGTAACAGGAAAGGGCTCCATGCCTACTGCTCACAACTAAGTTCAGTGTTGGCCCACAGCCCTGTTAGCTGCCACCATTGCTTGGCATTTTCTTTGCAGGGTTGACCAGTGGAGTGATGTGGAGTCTTATTCTTGACCAGGTTGTGTGTGTGTGTGTGTGTGTGTGTGTGTGTGTGTGAGTGTCTGTGTGTGTTCCTGGGGAGGGAACCTAGGGCCTTGCACATGCTAGATGAGTGCTGTGTCTCTGAGTGACACCCCAGCTCTGACAGCACCACCTACAGTAACTTCTGGAAGAGCGGGTTCTCACCAGTCTGGCAGACCCTAGAAACGTGCACGTGCACGTGAGTGGGTTTTCAGAGAAGCGATCAGGATCATTTGCCTCATTTGTAAGATGCTGAGAAAAATGGAATTCAGGCCCCTTGCTCAAGAGTTATAGGGATGGAGATCATCACGTTAAGAAATACAAGTCAGACTTGGAAAGACAGATATCACCTGTTTTCCTTAATATGTAGATCCTCAAAAGGAAAAAGATGACATGAAAGTGAAAGGGAGAATATTAGGAGGAGAGGAATAAGGGAAGGGGGGCGTCGGGGGGGGGGGGCATGACCAGAATGTGCTCTGCGTGTATGCTCATAGCACAGTGACATCCAATATGTATGAATAAGTACATATGAAAATTTAAATTTATTAAAGTTTCAAGCATGTTATATTAAGCATGATGCGTTCCTGAGCATGGAGGGGGTGGCTCTCTTATGTTGTGTGTGTGTGTGTGTGTGTGTGTGTGTGTGTGTTGGGGGTTATTACTATCATCTTGGTGTATGAGTTGGTGTGACTGGTATTAAGTTTTTCTTTCTTTAAAACATTAAATTTATAGGAGACTGGGGAAATAGCTCAGTGGCCAAAAAACCCATTGAATTTATTTCAAACTGATACATAAAATCACACCAATTATACGTAATGATAAAGTAATGTGCCGCTTCAATACATGTATACGCTGTTGATTGTTTAAACTAGGTTAAGTGTTTATCATGTATTTATGATCTCAGAGTCCTTTCTTTTGCTGTTTGAGTGGATAGAACGTCTTTGTCTGTAGTTACTGTGCTTAGTGGCGGGCACCAGCACCTGTTGATGAACATTTTCTTATCCTCCCCTGCCCACTGTCCCAGGCTCAGGTAACCAGAGTTCTACTCTCAACTTTGTAGGTTCAACTTTGTTAGCTTCCCCATCTGAGTGAGATCCTGGGTGTCCTGTGGTGGCCTTATTTCCCTTAAGTGATATTTTCTACCTCCCTCCATGTCATCATAAAGGACGGGATTTCACATCTTTTGATGACCAAATAGCATTCCATTGCATATATCTACTGTGTTTTCTTTTTCCATCCACCAGTTGATGGGCATTCCAGTTGCTTTTGTCCTGGGCTATGGTGAACAGTGCCACAATGAGCATGACAGTGCAGATGACACATTGATCATTTCCTTTGTAGCTGTATCTAGTAGTAGGCTTGCTGGTATAGTGGTTCTCTTTTTGAAGTTTTGAGGAACTTCCCTGTTTTCCATGACTGCTACATTAATTTATATTCCTATAGTGTGAAATAGTTCTCCTTTTTGACTTTCTTCCTTTTTACACAGCACAGCTTTCAAATTAAGTAACAATATCAAGTGTCTGCCATGTGTCCAGAGCTGGTCACAGCAGCGACAGGGAGTGATCTACTACAAAATCAGTAGAGAGTCTGATTTCTGTTGAGGAATGCTCACAGCGTGATGGAAATGGTAGGAAGCATTGCTGTTCAGTTAACACTTGTGACTGCCAGATGAAGGAGGTGAGGCACAGAGACCTAACTGGTTTCCACGTAGGCACACAGCCCCTTCTTTTTACTTGGTCTCCCAAACAACACATGTGAAGAATGGACTACTGGTGTGGAGTGTGAGGGAGCTCAGAGAGCTGTGGTTGCTTTCTTGGCAGGGAGTTCGTCCCTGCCTCCTCCTTCTGGCTGGATGGGAGAGTAGGGAAAAGGCTGTAAGGGGGCTCAGCCAGGAGGCACAGTGCTCAATATGAGAAACTGCTGTAACGCCACCCTGCCACATAATCACTCAAAATTCGCGTGGAAGGAAATGCTGTGCTGTCCACTGCTTTGCTAAGCTGTGAAACTTTTCCTTGGGGTGCCCAGAGCTCTCAGTGCTGGCCCCTCCACCGGGATCCCAGCCCCTCCTACTATGGGATTAATGACTTCTCTATGCGCTTGTATCTTCTCTTCCTGAGAATCGGGGCTGTACATTCCTCACAGAACAAGGAATTCTGGGGAGGATGGGTAACAACACACAGAACCCAGTGAGAGCACAAGGAGCTCATTTTTCTAGCTCCCAAGGCCCAGCCCTGTGCCTTTTCAGAGAAAATTCTCAGCAAATATTTATAGAACGATTGCACAACTGGTTGAGATCACAGAAGGATTTGGGAATTTTCAGAGGCATCGGAGGCAGCACTGCTAGTGTGAAAGGCCTGTGGGCGGGGCTGGCATCCACTCCTGGAATCCTTTCCTTTGCTGTTCCTTATCACTTCTCTCTATGACTCAGCCTTGCTTTCCAGTTTTAGATATGTCTGGGGCTTGTACCTATCTTGCCTCCCATGGCCACATTGATGGAGATGGGGGTGAATTTAATAAGACCCTGTCTTGTCCTTGGTGCTCCTGAGTAGAAGACAAGAGAAACCCATCAACAGGGCCTGCATGTGACCTTCCCACACCAGGGAGAATGCTGGAAATCTTTGCATCTAGAATGTCCTTAACCAGCTGAAGGACTGGGGTAATGACTTGGCCTTTGACAGCCTCGTTTCTCTGGGCATGCTGAGATGGTCACCTTAACTAACATAGCAACTTAGCTGTAGGGTGCTCAGTGACACTCACCTACCTGCATTAGGGACTTACATGTGTAAGGTGGTGGCTTTCCCTATTTGTCTTTTAATAATTGTGTGAATTATTCCATGATTAACCCCAACTTACTGGGGAAACTAAGGTTTACTGATCCCAGATTGCTTCTCTTGGAAGTGGTGGAGTTAGAATTCAAACTTGGTTTTCTTATTCCAAAGTCTGCACTCCTGTGATGAGCATCATTATTTAATGTAATTATATCAGCCTATTAAGTTAATGATTATTTTCCCCAGCCCAGGGGTGTTCTTATGGGAGCTAATTTCTGTTAATGTGAGGAGAGTTGACTCATGGTGGGTTTGGGGGTTCAGCAGTAGGAAAACAGGGAGGAAGAAGGGAGGGAGAGGGCATGAGGGAAGGGCAAAGCTTAGGAGCCACAGAGGCTCCTTGCTGAAGGGTCCCTGGGTGGCCTCGTTGCTGCCTCAGCTCCCAGAGTCTCCAGGCAGCAATCAGACCGACCATCAGTGATTTTAATCAACAGACCAACGAACTGATATTTACATGGGGATTTAGAAACTGACGCAGAAGGCTCATTGTTGGAGGTCACTCAGCAGTAGGGTCATTTTCCTTGGATGTATAATCCCAGACCTCGAGCCCTAAGAGGTGGGTGATGTTCTCCAGAGAGTTTGTGAGCACTTGGTGATTTCCATCACTTTGCCAAGCTAATGCAGAAGGGGAGGGCCTGGCATTATGGCTGGGATGGGACTGTCCTCCTCTGATGACCCAGCTTCTCCAGTGGGAGCTACCAAGTGCAGAAGACTTCAGTTCCTTTAGCTGCCTTCCAAGCTAGTCTTTAAAAGGCATGTTTACTTTCCTGGTTCTAATGAACCCTTTCTTTGTTCTAATGAACATTTACCACCTGTGTGCCAGCCACTAACATCGCACCTGTTTAGAGATGAGCAATCTTGGGCTCCCAGGAAAGCCACGACCCATCCAGAAACTGAAGCCAGGCTTGATTCTGGCTCTTCTGAGTCATATCCACTGTGGCATTTCGCTTTCCTTCAGCTGTTTCAGTGCCTGAAGAACAGACCAGGTACTGTGAAATGTGCATACTCAGATACTGCATGGCCGCCGAAGTCAGAAAGGACCAAAAGCCTTAGGATGTAGGTTCCTCAAGGGTCGGTCCACATGGATTGTACTCCTGGTCCTCAGTTACTTCTCTCCAAAGGACTGCTTTATGACAGGTGGCAAGTCTGACCTCTGTCAGTATTATTAAGGCCTTTCAAAGCAATACAGAGTTTGTAAAAGCAGCGTAAAACACTGAGAGAAAGAAATCGCCTGTTCTCATTCTCCTATTTAGTGGCAGCTATTGTTAACACCTCAGGGTATATAAGTGTGTGTGTGTGTGTGTGTGTGTGTGTGTGTGTGTCTGTCTGTCTGTCTGTTATGTATAAAATGCTTTAGGGGTCACACCATACCTATAACATTGCAGCTTGCTGTTCTGTTGAGGATCCTTTTATTATGTGCAATCCTGTTAGTGCCCACAGCACTGCCTCATTCTGTTTAACGCATGCACAGTATTAATATTTCATTTTGTGGATGAACTGGTTTATTTAACCTATTACCTTGATGGAGGTAATCACTTAGGTGATTCCAACTTTTTTTTTTTTTATTACACATAGTGCTGTAGTGAACATCCTTATGTAGTTGGGTAAATTCATATAAGTGAAACTTCTGGTACTTGGGATTTGTGCATGCAGAATTTTGATTGATGTTGCCACATTGCTGTTCAAAGAGGCTGTGCCCATTTACACCATCAATCTACACACTGTTTTTTGCATGTGTTCAGTAAGTGCCATGGAATTTGCTGCTGGCATGTTATTCAGTTACTATTGTGATTCAACTCTCCACTCTGCTCAGGAGTGATTCTACTGCATTTTGGAGTGTGTGATTTTAGTCCCATCTTTGCTCTTCCTAGCTGGGGGATGAGTGACTTTGCTTGACTCCTCTGAGGCATGATTTCCTCTTAGAGGTGATAGTATCTTGATTGAGGAGTGGCATCGGGGACCCAATGAATGCTTGTCAAACCTCTTGACCCAGCACAGAGGAGGCATGCCATGCATGTCCTCATCATGCCCACAGGAATGGTCTGCTCTTGCTAGGTGGCCCTAATGAGAAAGGGTTGTGAGATTTGCCATGGGACTCAGAAAGGGCAACTGAGGCATGGGTTGGAATTGGTCTGCCTATGTGGCAAAATAAAACTTGTAATTTCATGAACTTTACCTGTCTTCAGGGCAGTAAGTTTGTCTTCCATTTCTTTGTGTTCCCATACATACATAGTCCAGAGTCTGGGATGCAGCAGGTACAGTTGGATTCTTGGGTGCAAGGGAGGCGAGGATTGTGAGCAGAGATTGCAGAGCCAGGTGGAGGGTGCTATGGCTTTATTGAGCTGTGCTCCCCTGGAAGCCATGTGTGCTCATCCGTGGGGCTTTTAGAAGGGGATTGGGTGGTGGGCCTTGTTGCTTATCAGTGGATTACTCCCAGGCCCTTGTTGGGAGGCGGAGCCTGGTGGGGGAGGTATGGCCTGGAAGACTTTCACCCCTCCTTCCTTGATCTCTGGATCTGCTTCCTGCTGCCGAGCCATGGACTCCTTTCTCTTCTATCCTGCTGCCCTGCTATGTGCTGAAACCCACATGGGAGGCTGATGGGAGCTGGGAGGAGCAGGAGAGAGAGGAGGGGAGGGACAGTTTTCATTCTCCTTGTCTTGCTTGCCACGGAAAGACATCTAGCTGTCAAGAACAATACCTGAAAGCCTTCATCCCTGAAGTTCAGGGCTGCCCCTCCTGCCCCAGGCGTGGACCTAGGCAGGAGAAGCGGGGCTGGGCTGGGTGCGGGAGCGAGATGGGGTGGGGCTGAGTGACAGAATCATGATCGGAGCATGACCACCAACTTCCCATCCTGCTACATGTCCCTGGGCCCCGCCTTCTCTTTCACCACTGATTCTGTCTCCTCGGCCTCATACACAGGGGCAGCACGGACAGCTCTGAGCAAGACGGTCTTAGGACAGAAATCTCGCAGCCATACAGACGGTTGGTGCTGCGCTCCTGCCCATCGTGGGTCCTCAGGTATCATGTGAATGATGTTCCTCGCAGAGACGGGGCCTCCTGCTTACCTGCTCCCAGTTTATCCAGAGAAGGCTAAGTCTCAATTCCTGCTCTGCTCTATCCTAACTGTACAAACTTGAGCAAATTACCCAGCTTCTCTGGGCCAGAGTTTCCACACATATAAAATGAAGATAACGATAACAGCATATTAGTTTGTGAAAGCATTTAACAGTATCTTTGACTCTGGTGAAAAATCCTACTATTATTACTATAATAATAATAATAAGTATTATTATTATTATTATTGTATCATAGGGAAGGTTCTACAGGGTGTTTAGGATCTTACTACTAGATCAGACTCCTAGTGATCCCCCTGTTTACAGCCTCCCAAGAGCTGGGAATATAGTCATGTGCCACCATGCCCTGTCTCAATTGTTGTCTCAGTGCACCCTGCGGGGGAGCGGGGTGGGATGGCAGGCCCAGAAAAATCCTCCTACGTGGAAGATGGATCTTGGTTTATAATCCAGTCGACTCCAGGCTGCAGTATATGGGCAGTCATGCGTGTGTGTGGTGTGTGCTATGCATCCTGCAGCTAGGACAAAATGCCTGACATCCACAGTTTAAAAAAGGAGAGCTTTATTTGGTGCATAGCCTCTTGCGAGTGCAGTCTGTGGTTGGCTGGTTCTGAGGCAGGAACAGCATGATGAGAGGGCTGAGAGCAGCAAGCTCTTCAACCAGGGCAGCCAGGAAGTGGAGGGAGAAGGGAGCGGCTGGGGACATGTGAGCACCCTCCCAGTGGCCTGTCGGCTTTGAACATCACCTCCTGCCAGCACATTCAGCAGTGAGCTCATCAGTGAATTACTGCGTTGGTGAGGATAGCATCCCTGTCATCCGTCACCTCTCAGAAGTCCTGCTTCTGAGCACAAGAGGCTTTTGGGGGACATTTTAGATCTAAGCATACCATTGCACTATGTATTCTAAGCCACAGGCTGTGAGTACCATGTATACTATATATTACAGACCAAATAATGCACTATCGCATATCCTGTGCCATAAATGCTACGGCTTGTGCTATATGCTGTGTGCTGCAGTCTAGGCTGTATGTTTTCAGCCACCCTGTGTGCTATGGCATTTCCTCTTCTATGCATGCTGCTGACTATGCGGTATGCTATGGATTAGGCTACATGGGACAGACTATGCTCTGTGCTGTAGTATGCCTTAGACTTCATGGCAATGCATCAGCTTCCGGTGTGCAGCTTGAGGGAAGGCAATGGCTCCTTGGATGGCAGTGGGGATTTTCTAGTCTATCTTGCACCTACTTAAGCCTGCTGGATTCCATTCCACAGCACTGATACCACTCAGTGTGCTTTTGCTGGGTACCTGGCGTATGAAGCAGGAATCTGGAGCAAAGTCCCGGGCCTGGCACTGGGCAAAAAGCCTGCTTCCAAGCCACACGTGCATGTGGCTTTGAGTTGAGAGTGAAGGCCCGGACCCCACTGCTGGGTGGCTGGGCTTTAGCAATCTTTGGATAGTAGAGAGGTGAGGCTGACTGCTCTCATCTCCAACTTGGCCTGGGTCCATTTGTTTTTGTTGAAACTCCATTTGAAAAATGTGGTAGGCTTCTGCATGAGTGACACACACATGTACAAATCCAGAGAAGAAACGAGCAAGTGTGTCACCTGGGCCCTATCTGTGGGTCTGTTGTGAAGAAGTGAAGGCTCTGGTGCCTTGAATGTTGCTGCCAGCACCGTCGAGTATATGAGGCATGTGTGAAATTCAAACGCCAGACCCCTGAGTACTTCTTGAGAGTCTAAGGGGCTTTCACAAGGGACAAGCATCGATTTGAGGCAAGCAGTTACCTCTCACAGTGTATACATGAGTTGGATTATAATGAACAAATGTGATATTCATTCTTCCTTCCATGGACAGGAGCTGGCGTTTAGGTTCTCTCTATCTGCATCTCTGTAACTTCGTATTCTTAATTACCAGTGGGGAAGATGCTGTCACATGTGAATGGAAGGTGGTATGGTTGTGAGTTCTTCTGTAGCTTTAGTTTGGAGTGCAACATTTCTCATTTTCTTCTTCCCTTTCTTCTCTCCTAGTACCATTTTGCAAATTTTGAAACATACAGTGGCTCTCTAGAGCTGCTTGGACATGGCCATGCATGCCCGCCTACCTGGTGTAATGTGGTGAGGAACGTGCTGCTGGGACCTGTCCAAGTATGTTTGCTCCTCCTTCCCTTCCTTTGACTTTTTTTTTTTGTCTTTTTGAGACAGGGTCTTGCTATCTTCAGGCTGGCCTTGAGCTCATTTTTGTAGCCCAGGCTGGTCTCAAACCCACATTGATCCTCCTGCCTCAGCCTCCCAAGTGCTGGGATTACAGGCGTGCGCCACCACTCCTGGCTCTTTCCTTCCTTTGAAACCCCAGTCCACTTTCTCTTCTCCCCAGTTCACACTGACTCTGAGGCATCCCGAATGATTTCTAAGATAGGCACACTTGCTCCTACCAGCTTGCTACTCATATGGTCAGAGCCATCAATTCATGCCAAGGAGGGTAGACTTCCTCCTAGACTGATGTAAAGAGAAGGTAAGGGCAGAGCTGCTTTCCTGAAGGTAGCGCGTCAACACCATCACGCAGGAGTATTGCTTGCCAGCTTGGGTGGCAGGGCAGAATCAGCGTGGCCCACTACACCACTCTGAAAGGCATGACGTGCACAGCTGGGTGTGTAGAGGGCATCATCTTGTTTTAGAGGAGCCTGGGTGGGTAGGTCCTCTTCCTCTATTCAGAGAGGAAGGGAGGGAGCCTTACAGAGGCTGGTATTCCCCCGGAAGACTGAGGGCCTAACTTGTGGGTTTGGAGCCAGAAATTGCAAGGTACAGGGCCACTCTGGGGCAGGAGGTAGAGCCTTAAGGCCTCCCAGAATCTCAGCCAGAGGGAAGGCAGGCTATAGGGGGAGGTTGGCTGGGCCAGGGAACGAATGCTACAGGGGTTTGGCTCAGACGGTCTTGTCACATTTCTCCAAGGAGCAGACCTAGTGTGCCCATTTCTTTATTACCAAAGAACCAACACTCAGACTGTTTCACAAATATTGTGGGAGATCCCATAGATCTCCGGGCTCCTCACTAAAAATCACTTTGGGGTCACCACTGTCCAGGAGACGGGAGGGCATACATGGACCTCTGACCTTGGGTCACCCTAGGCAGCATGAAGGGGCAACTGTTGGGTCGGAGGGAAAGGGCACTCTCTTCACTGTGTGGGGTGTGTGACAAGCTAGTGGGATACAGACCTGGCAGGGGCCTGCAGGCAGGGTGGTGGTGGCATGGGTGGCGCAGCCTTGTCTGGCTTTTGCAGCTGGGTACCTGCTGGCTGCTGCTACCCCCCACCTGACAGGCAGCCTGCTGATTGGGGCGGCAGGAGTGAAATTGCGTGGAGATTTGCACTAGAGCCTGGCTCAGCCCTCACTCCCTCAAGCACAGGGACGGGTGTGGGTGTGGAGAGCTGAAGCCTGTCACCAGCCTGGGACCTGCAGCTTGGGGTGGGGGGTGGTGGGGGTTGTGTTTGAAAGGTTTTATTTTAAAGTATTTTTTTTCTTTTTTCTTTGAGAAAGGAAAGGTGGAAGAAAGCAGTCCAGAACTGGGCTCCGGAAGGTCACTGTTGTCAGAGGAGGTGTAAGCGGGGCCTGAAGGAGAAGCGCTCGGCGTAGGCCCTTCCACAGAGCTGAGGAGCTGCCTTGCAGACCCCTGGAAAGGGGATGGCCCAGGCTGGGACACTGAGCTGGCCTTGGTGGGTGCTGCCACTCAGGTGATGTGGCCTTGGGAAAGCAGAGCAGGAGGATGCACTGAGGTCTGGTGTAGAGTGCTAGTTCCTGTTCACACACGTGTGCGCCACACTCGAGCTTTCTTGTCACTCAGTGTGACCAGGCCCCGGGGACTCTGGTGTGTGTATCCACCTTTCATGTAGGTTGTTGGGCTGCAGAGAGATTTGTTGACAGTCACACTCTAGTTAGAGATAGGGTTATATGCCTCTTATCCTAATCTGGGGTGCAGAGTGGTGTTAGGGGTTCCCAGGGTGCCTTATTACTCCTTTTCTGGCGATACTATTTCAGCCTACAGATTGACTAAAAACACATTCTTGGAGATTTACTCATTTCAATTCAAGCTTAGCTCACAATTATACAGCAGAGTCTCCTGGGAGGGCTTATACGTTAAGCTTCGTCAGTAATTTCTCCCTCAGCGAGAATAAGGGAGATAAAGATATTGGCTACCTGGGGTTGGTGTGTGCATGCGCACGTGCTGGGGGCCCTTTGAAGGAAGGAGTCTGCAGGGTGGGAAGCAGCTGGCCTGGGCCACACCAGCCCGGGCCAGGTGAGCACCTGTGGAGGCCAGGGCCCCTCTAGTTGGCTTCATGATTAGACCCGGACCCCAGGAGGCCTGGGCTCCATGTCCCCCTATCTGTGGGCAGGTGAGGCACGGGGCTACCCTGTCCCTGCTGAGGTGGCCTGCCTTCTTGCAGCTGCCATTCTCCTCGAGTCTGACAGAATGGGACCTGTGGGGAAAGCTACCACGTCAGCACCCAGCCCGCTTTGCACTCCAGCAGCTAATTAAAGCCAGGAAAGTAATTTATTGCTGAGGGAGAACATGCAGGAGGTTTGGCTTAGTTGAAACGGCCCCCAAAGAGTTATGGGAAGCTAAAGTGGGTTTTCAGAAGCAAAAGTTAATTGCTCTTCACTTAGCATTTCAGTGTCATGTGGCTCTGAGTTATGCATGCTGAGTAGAGGCTGTTACCCAGATGCCTGGTGTGCGGTGGGAGGGTGTGTGTGGGGTGCATCAGAACCCAGCTTCCAGGTGGCTGGAGGCCTCTGACCGAGGGTTATAAATGCCCCCTCTTTCCGATGAAGGCTTTGCTTGCTGCTTGGATTTTTGGCCCAGCTGAGAGTAGGCTAGGGCACCCTTGCGTACAGAGAGATTTTGTGAGGAGAAAAGAGCTTGGGGCCTGGGGAGGAGGAGGGAACTGGGTGGTTCCTAGTCCTGCCCTGATGGCTTAGTGACTTGAGCGAGCTCTTGCTCCTTTCTGGGTCTTCCCTTGCTTAATGGTCGCTAGAATCCCTTGTCACCGGTGGCATTCTTTAACATTATGATTCATCTCCCCAGGTTTCCTCACAAAGGCTATCCATGCCCTGTGACCCCTTTGGCAAAGGGAAAGACTGAGGTGCAGCATATGCCAACAGGGATATGGCATGTGGAGGACATGGGAGTGACACGACTTTCAGCTGAACAGTGACAGGTCTGCTACTGGCACAGAGGGGCTTCTTGGGCCAGAGTGTTTCCTTATTCTATGGATGAAGGCATTTGGGGAGAGATTAAAAAACAGAACCAGAGTTGTGTTAGCCAGAGAGAAAGAGGACAATGGCAAGTGTGCAAAACTGCCTTGCACAGGGGCCATGCGTCGCACCTAAAGGCATGGCTAGTGCAGGGTGCTAAGTACTTAAAGTGACCTCTGTTTATGTTTAAGGAATGTGTTAGTCACCTTCCCCATCACTGAGGTCCATGATTTAAAAGAGGACAGGTGCAGTCTGGGTCACCACTGAGGGGTTCCACCCACAGTTGGCTGCCGAGAGGCAGGAACAGCATGGAGAAGTGTGTGGCAGAGGGAAGCTGCCCAGGCAGTGCAGCTGAAAAGCAGAGCAGGGAAGCGGCACCAGGGGAAGGGGCCGGGCACCAGAGGCAGAACCAGACTTGCACCCCGTGACCCATGGCCACACCTGATGTGTGCTGTGCTCGGGACCCCCCATGTCCTCCTAGTCCCTCCAGTCATCAGTCTGCATGGTCGTGGGAGCCAAGCTGAGGGGCTCCCAGAGGGTCTGCAGCTGCATTTTGGAGGCGAAGCATGGTGCGTTGCAGCGAGGGAGGGGGCATCTACAGAGGCTTTAGTCTGAGTGAGTTTATAAGTAGCAGTGTATTCTGAGACACATCTGGGTCACATCTCAGGTAGGAGGTGCATTCCAAACTCAATAGTATGGTGAATCTAGTAAAGTAAAAATTATTTTGGAAAAGTTTTATATTGCAGGGATCACTCCTAAAACTTGAAAGTGAAGAATTTTTTTTTTTTTTCTTTTTATCAGCCTTCCTACTCGGCCATTTTTCTCCTGGGGGAAAGACCAGGGCTAGCTTGCTGCATGGTAATGTGAATGTACATGGGGGAGTGTGGAGTAAATAAAGATATTTAACTTCCCTCTTGTACAGGAGATGCATATTTCATTGTTAACTCTGCTGTCCAATGCCAGGACCATTAAAACTACATAGAAAGGTCTTTCTTAGGCCAAACTTGTTTGTAAGTAGAAAACCAAGTGAGAATTTTAATAAATGAACAAAGATTTTTGGAAAAACTTTGTGTTTTCCTCACCCCCATTTCTGTCTCTGTCTCTCTGTGTCTTTGTCTTTCTCTCTTCTTATTGTGAACAATGGAAATGTCTAGCTACATTCTCTGTGGACAGGGCTGGGTACGTAGTATCTGTGGTTCAGGAACCGAACTGAAAATAAACAAGCTTCCTGGATATGCCACCCAATGAAAATATTTCAGCACGTCACACATGTCACACATAAAATGTCTCAGGAATAAATCATAGCAGCATCAATCTGTGAGGCTTAGAAGTGAAACTGAACTTCCTTTATACAAGCCATCTACCCAGCAATTTCTAGTGAATGTAAGCATTATTCAGCATTTTAAGCCCCTCCTCCTTTTGGCCAGTGTTTCTGAGTTGTGGATGTTGGGTCTAATATTCCCCACTTCCTCTGAGAATAATCTGGAAAGCTCAGAATGCAGTCAGAATCCCAGTTCAGGCCCAAGGTGACTGAACCCTAACTATGAATGTCAATCAGGTCATGCTCCACATTGTTGATCCAAACTTCTCATCCTTTGCCAAAGGCCAAATTGGCATTCTGGTATGTATCTGAAGAAATGAAGATGAAGTGGCTTTGAATTTGGGTTCATGTGTTTTTAGACTACAGATTGAATTTAGCAAAGTACCAAGTGCTGAGGAAACGCAAGACATGTCCCATGGTCGTGATGAAGTGTTACGAATTTAAGCAGCATTTTCCAAACACAAGCATCCTTTTCTCGGCTCCTTTGGAGGATGGAAGCATTCTGTTTGATAATTAGGTCTAAACACTAAGTTTCCAGTTGAAACTTAAAGCTGGTGTGGCCGCTGGTTTCCTATCTCTCTCACTGCATGTCAGCTTTTGGTGCACCAGAGAAAATGGCATGGAGTTGGGTGACAGGGCTGTCCCTTAAGGATGGGGAGGGGGGGATAGTGCCTGCCTGTTGATGTCTTTGAAAAGAATTTGATTTCTCAATGAGAGAGTGAGAGATAAGACAATGAGAGACAGAGACAGACAAAAGACTGTGGAGGGGGGGGGG
>PVKN010022055.1:0-15302 GCA_004027915.1 Capromys pilorides
GGAAGGGAGGGAGAGGGACGGAGGGAAGTCTCTCAAAATTCAAGACAATAACACAAAAATTAATTGTGTCCCATGTGGGAAACTTTAACTTCTCTCAGAAGAGAACAGCAAATAAACATTGCTTATCCAACTCCGCTTGGCCCCCAGAGACTCTGATTCTCCTGGGGATGCATGCTGATCCCCACTGATTCCCTGGGCCCCAGCTACCAAAGGCCTGACAGGGGAGACCTCGTGTGGCCTGCACCACCTGCGGAGAGAGGCTCCGGAGCGGGTAAGCCAAGACCCCGTTGGAAGTGAAGAGCCGCGGAAGGTGAGAGGCCAGGACTCAGCTCCCTGCTGGCCACAGGACAGTGGACAGACCTGCAGAGAGGGGCTGGGGTGGAAGAAAGCGAAGGAACAGAGGAATCACCCAGCCGATCACTCAGCGGGTGTCAGACGCTTTCAATGCGAGGTGATTTGGGCAGCACTGGTCCAGTGCCACTGCTGGCACTGGGAGGACCACATGCAACCGCCCACAGTCCTCCTGTTCTTTCACAACAGAGTACTGATCCATCTTTATTTTTATCTGACTTGTGATCCTGAAGTACTCAAAGATTCACTGAAGTTGCAAAGGTAGTCCAGAGAGCTCCCAGGGGAAAGACTTCGCCCAATTTTGCCACCCAAGGGAACCAATGGTGACAGCAAATTGCACTGTGACATCAAAACTAGGATTTAGATGTGTACACTGTGTGTGTGTGAGAAAGAGAGAGAGAGTATGTGTGTGAGTGTGAGCATGTATGAGTCTATGTGCGTGTGTCTGTGTGTGAGAGAATGTGAGTGTGAGCGTGTATGAGTGTGTGTATGTATGTGCATGTATGAGCATGCACGTGTATCTGTGTGTATGGGTGTGTGAGAGTGTGTGAGAGTATGAGCACGTATGAGTCTATGTGTGTGAGCATGTATGAGCATGCATGTATGTGTCTGTGTGTGAGTGTGAGCATGTATGAGTGTGTGTATGTGTGTGCATGTATGAGCATGCATGTGTGTATCTATGTGTATGCGTGCATGAGTGTGTGTGAGTGTGAGTATGTATGAGTGTGTGTGAGCATATGTGAGCATGTGTGTGTGTGTGTCTGTGTGAGAGTGTGTAAGAGTGCAAGCATGTATGAGTGTGTGAGCATGTATGAACATGCATGTGTGTGTCTGTGTGTGAAAGAGTGTGTAAGAGTGCGAGCATGCACGAGTGTATGTGTGCGAGCATGTTTGAGCGTGCACGTGTGTGTCTGTGCGTGTGTGTGTCTGCATCCTTTCCCACACGTGCACATCCCATAATCATCCAGATGTAGGTGCATCCATATGCTCCCAGATCCCGGGCTCCATGCAGGTCTCCTTCACCAACCCCCCTGGACCACACCCACCGCCCTCCTCCCCACGACTCTGAGAATCAGCTTTCCTTTCACTCAGCCCAGTCCACTGAGGTCCTGGGTGAGTCCCCAGCGGGCCTCGGCTGCCTTTCACAGCTTGTCCTGCTCTATTCCAAGCCTGGCCCACAGTGCAGGGGCATCAGGACTTACTTCAGTGGTCGTCCACTACGGAGCAATGTGAAGCGTGTACAGGCAAAGGTCTTATGAACGCTAGATCGTGCGCCCTGCTGTGGGCACGAGGCTTGCACAAAGAGAATTATCTAGGCGTGTAAGGACTGAGCCATTTGCTAATGGCCTGGGCATCGCTTTAAGAAGCTAGAAGCTAGATTCTCGAGTATGGAAACTCGTTACATTCCTCCGGCCATTTATGAGACCTCCAGCTACCCTGAGCCTCGCCAGTGTGAAGCATCACCTTGTGGGCTGGCATCCTGCTGTGCTTCATGCAGTGGCACCTGGCAGTGTCCCTCAGGTGCCCTTCACTATTAGTTAATGACACTGGATAGTCTTTCATGTCTCTGTAGCTCATCCATGCACGTGTCCCCCGTTGGCCAGATGTCCGTGTCTCTCTACCAATTCTCAAATCTGACTTCTTGTTCCATTTTGAGCTTGAGAATTCCTTACCCACTCTCTGAATCCCTTTCCAGGGGCCTTATGTAGGAATGCTTTCTCCCATTCAGTAGTGCTTCTCAATCCATTTAACCAGGTCCTTAGCACAGCAAACAGTTTAATTCTGATGGGGTTCAATGTGTTTTCATTTTCCTCTGTCTGTTGTACGTTTGCCCTCGTGTATTAGAATGCTTTGCTCTACTCAGCCACCTAAAAATATCCTTAACGTTACCTTCTGCACAGTGGGTGGTTTCATATCCAGCTCATTGTCTGTTGAGCTAATTTTTGCAGAAGGTGTAAAGTTTGCACTGAGCTCATTGTTTGCTTGAGGGTCATCAAGTGCTCTGCCCTGCTTCCTAGAAAGACCCCTTCTAACCAGCACCTTTTGAAACTTAGCAAGCTCAGTGGGCAGCACTCCTTGCAAAAGCTCCATTTCACCATGGCCAACCAATTTCTGTGAGAAAGGAGCTCCTTAAGACTTGCTTGTCCTCAGCCCTTCCCAAAGGTTGAATCTGAGACACGCTGCCTTCTCTGTCACTCTATCCCTTGGTCTTTATTTCTCAAGATATCTGAAAGCCAATATCAGCAGTTGGCTTGGCTCGCTGCATTCCTATCATGAGGGGCTCTCGCCCCTGGCCATCCTCCCTGGGAAGACGCAGATCTGCTAGGAGATACGGGGAGGGTAAAAGAGCATTCCCCCAAGGAGCTAGGCTGTGGGGTTGTGCCCTCTGTGGGCCACTTGTTTTACTACATGACATGTTGCATGAATAAAAAGTACATACAATTAGATGAAGAAAAATTCAATCGCACAGTCATGATGCAATTCAAAACAGAGGCAATGATTGCAGCCCTGTGAATCTTCCCACCATCACTTTCCAATTTGTCTCCATGAACCCAACAATTAACAAATAACAATTTGCCTTTATATTGTTATAGGTACATACTTAATAGATTCATGTAAAGGAGGTGCTGGGCATTTCAAGTGGGTCCCTCTCCTTTTATGGGTTATGTTTTCTCATTCTCTGTTCTCCAAGTATCAGATATCCTCTAAAGTCTTAATAAGCTACATGCTCACAAACAATAGCCTAAGTCACAGCCTGCAGTGACATCTTAGCCAGCCCTCACCCATCCCCACTCTAACTCTCCCTCCGGTCTTCAGAGTGCGCCTGCCCTCGGCAGCATTCGGAGAGTCCTGGAGGATAAATGCCCCGCCCTCCATCACTGCCCACTCGTTGGTCTTCCTGCGTCTGATCAGTGAATGGTCACTTGGCAACTGCCCTTTGAGGTGGAAACTCACACAGTTGTGTGAGATTCTTCAGCCACTTATGCCTTATTGCTGTCTAAGATGCAATTGCAGGCTATCACTTTGGCTATTGCTTAGGGGCTCATAGCTTGTTACTACTCCAGAAGATATCTGATACTTGAGGAGAAAAAGAATGAAGGGCCAGGCCAAAGGGCTCAGGGGACAAAAGCACCTGCTGAGGCAGAGCACAGCAGCTCGCCGGGGCTCAATCCCCAGCATGCCGTGCGGGCCCCACCCCTCAGGGCGCTCTGAGCTGGCAAGTAAGACCTGGCATAGTGGGCGTGCCTGTAACCCCAGCTCTTGGAAGGCTAAAAACAGGAGAATCACTGTGAATCCAATCTATGTAGTAAGACACTGTAGGCCCCATAGACCCTGTACCAAACGCATTTTTAAAAAAGGAACAAAGAATGAGAAAGCATAACATGTAAACGGAGAGGCAGTCACTTGAAATGTCCAGCACCTCCTTTATATGCATCTATTAAATATGTACATATAAAAATAAAAATGCAAATTGTTACTTTCATACCTTTCATTAAATAGCAATCCCTTGGGTATTACAACAGAAATATCAATTCTTTAAAGTAATGCTATTCTCTAAGTGACTAAATCTCAGTGACGCTTAACAATAAAAAATCTCAAAAGTACACAGCCTGGTAGACAGAGCGTGTTGGCAGGTGGGGGGAGGATGGAGGTGGGACCTGAAGGTACTGAGTTAGAAATGGGACCCCAGCACAGTAACACTGAGAGGGGAGGCCTAAGAACAGGTGACAGGGTGTGGGGGCTCGGCCATCCTTATTGGATTCCTGTCACTGTGGCAAAACGCAGGTTATCTCAGAGCTGCAGCGCCCTGAGCTGTGTGCATCCCTTTCTCCTGTGTAAATGACCAAGGCTCTACATGGGCACTGACTAAGGTGGGCGATCTCCACACAGTCAAACAGTCCCTCCGAGCCCAGCCAGACGCCAGTGGCTGCAGCAGGCAACGGTCACCAGACTTCATGAATTAAAAGGCAGGACCCCAGTGGAATTTGAAAACCAAATTAACAGTAAGCAGATGTTTACTTTGCTATTTCCCAGGCAATATGTCCATGTCAGTTCTACCAAAAAGTGTGCTGTGTGTTTGAGATTCGCATTGTAACCTGGCACCCCATATTAATTGTATCTGGCAGCCCTAAGACATGGCCTCCCTGCACATTGATATCCAGTGGGGAAGAGCGGGAGCAGAAACCACAGGAGCTGTTTGCACAGAGCTAGGGAGGAGAGAGGTGGCTTTGCAGGAGCCGGTCTCTGCTGGAACTGGTGAGGTCAGGACCACACACAAGCGTGTCTGGCTATGCGTGTGGCCTGGCTCTGCTCTGAGCAAAAGTGACCCACAGATTGATGTACAGCAAGCCAACGCCTGCCACAGAAAGGGCCCACGATGCTTACTAGTGGTTGGCAACAGGGGAAGAAGATGAGAGAATAGGAATCTGCATGGAAGCGCTGGAGGGTCCCTACTGCATGGCACACTGTGCGTGACTTGTGTCGCAGACTGCGGGCCGAGGCGCCCTGAGAGAGCAGCCAGCTCACTTGTGACTTGAAAAGAGCTATCGTTCTATCTAGCTAAAGTTCACCTCCTTGTTTTTCTTTAACATAGGCCATAACTAAAGACAGTACAACACCCCACCCCCAAAAACACCAGCTGCCCTCTGCCTCGTGTATATAAGATGAAGGCGCTATCTGGTTCCTGGTGGAAACTGCTTTGGTGGGGATTGTAAAACAGACAGCGTTACACGCTATGTAGCTGTCAAATAAGTGTAGCCCGGAATTATAGCTCAGAAAATTCTTCTAGCCATAAGGAACTCCCTGAATCCCAAGACCTTGAACTAGGACTAAATAACTGAAATTATAAATGTTGATATAAGGATATAAGATACTGAAAAGGTATAAAACCATATTTATTTTTTATTTTATTTTAAAGAGTAAAAACTAGCAGAAACAAAGATAGGAAAACAGTAACAAGCAAGAGTACATATAGTACAGGATTTTCAAAACAAGAAAAATTTAACAATGGTTGACAAAATCATATTTAAACATTGCCTCATGCAAATATAGATACATGTTAAAATGGTGGAAAGTGTTTCTTAGAAACATGCATATTTCAATCCTATGTTTCTTACAAACACACGTTAATGCCAGTGCTAACATGTAAAGCATTATTTGTTTTAAAAATGAATCCAAAAACAGGTTTCAGGCAGTCTAGCAAGAAAATAGAAAAAGTCATTTGGAAAATAACAAAAACTCCTTGTGAGTTTTATCAGGGAGGTCCAGGCCAAAACAATGACATGAAATGTAAGAATTCTGTCTTTACTAGAAGTCACAAGCATCTTGCTTGTCTTGGTCCTTTCTAGACTTTTGGTAATCATGACACGAGGAAATACAACCGAAGTGACTGAATTCTACCTACTGGGATTTGGCATCCAATATGAGATTCAGTGTGTGCTCTTCCTTGTGTTTCTTGTGGTCTATGTGACAACCATGGTGGGTAACACCGGGCTGATCCTGCTCATCCACACAGACTCCAGGCTCCAAACCCCCATGTACTTCTTCCTGCAGCACCTGGCCTTTGTTGACATCTGCTACACATCTGCGATCACTCCCAAGATGCTCCAGAACTTCGTGGCAGATGACAAATCCATATCATATGGAGGGTGCATAATGCAGTTATTGGTTGTTGCAACATTTGCGACCAGTGACTGCTACTTGCTGGCAGCCATGGCGGTGGACCGCTATGTCGCCATCTGTAAGCCACTTCGCTACTCCATCATCATGTCCCGAACAGTCTGCATCCTGCTGGTAACTGGCTCCTATCTCATGGGGTTACTGAATGCCTCTGTACACACAGGTTTTGCAGGTTCCCTGTCCTTCTGTGAGTCCAACATCATCAATGATTTTTTCTGTGACTTTCCCCCGGTTCTCGCCCTTTCATGTTCCAGCATTGACATCAACATCATGGTAATCATTGTCTTTGTGGGGTTCAACTTGACGTTCACTGTGTCGGTCGTCATCTGCTCCTACGTCTACATCCTGGCTGCCATCCTAAAGATGCCTTCTGCTGCAGGAAAGAGGAAAGCCTTCTCCACCTGTGCCTCCCACCTCACAGCTGTCACCATCTTCTACGGCACCCTGTGTTACATGTACTTGCAGCCTCCTTCTGAGCACACCCAGGAGCACATGAAAGTGGCCTCCATGTTCTATGGCATTGTCATCCCCATGTTGAACCCTCTGATCTACAGTTTGAGAAACAAGGAGGTTAAAGAAGCTATCAAAGTAACAGGAAAAAAGTTCTTTGAGGCTGGATTCAAACTGTTTAAGCTTAGCCCAGCAAGTCATCCAGGAGAGATGTGCTACCACAATTGAGTGTGTCTAAAGCAGGGATCACGTTTACTTCTTAAACCAAGTCTTCATTCAATCATCTTTAAATATCAGCAATGGTGGAAACATCTAAGAATGCAAGAAAACAACCTCTGTGTATACAGAAACTGGGCTGGTCAGTTCTAAGGGTCCTGACTGTATCAGTCAAGCATAGAGCAAGATGCTGCCTTCATATGAGTGGCTGCAGAGACACCTAACCGCACAGGAAATGCTGCAATGTTGTTTTGTCTGTGTAATTTTTATTTCTTTCTTTGTTGACCCCATAACAATGGTGTGATTCATACTTCCATGAGGACAGATGGATGTCGCTGTCAATGCAGACAAAAGTGAACAAAACATCTTGTTGAATCCTGAATTCCATCATCCAGCGTATTTCTCAGCACACCTTGTTACTCAATAAATATTTGTTGAATGAGTAAATGGATGAGTGAAAGCAAAAACAAAAAGACCAGAAATCAGGACAGAGTGCGCCCACCAGAGTTATCCATAGTAACCCGCAGGCCAACACAGCTCTTTCTGGGGAAAAAAAAAAAAGGAAAGGAGCTTCGGAAGCTCATTGCCAAGCCTATTGGGCAAAACAACAGCCTATAAAACATCAGAAAGCATAATTGCAAGTAAAGCTATGGAATGCAGTCTTAAGCTTTCTGTCATTTTCTATGCGGATGGCTAGAACACGAGAGCGACAGGCCCCGTGAGCAGACGCGCTGCCTCGGCGCTGCAGGGTCTCGCTGTGAACAGCTCTGCGACATCCCTGCTATGCAAACCTGTGAGGTTAGCACTTAGCAGCTTGAGCAACCCGTGAGAAGCTCCAAAACTTGTTTCTGCTTTATTATTACTGTTATTATTTATTCTTGTTTTCGAGCTCAAGGTGTGTGTGTGTGTGTGTGTGTGTGTGTGTGTGTGTGCGTGTGCATGCATGCATGTGTGTGTGTGTGTGTGCATGTGTGTGTGTGTGTATGAAGCACACAGACAGAAGTATTTAATGGTGCAATGGTGCAAGTACACTGTGGACACTCAAGGCTATACTCAGGGGTGTCATTTCAGCCAGTTCTGGCTGCTGTGACTGTGCATGAATGAATGAACGCTCCATCACCTGTCCTAAACACTCTCATTTCCTGGGGTTGCTCCCAGGCACTTGTGGCTACAGTTTGGAAATGACTCAGAGAGTCCCCTCATGTTTCAGATGTTTGAAGCTTAGTACCAAACCTCTCAAAGTGAAGAGCTAAGACTGTCTTGAAAAGCTGGAACCCGGGAGGCCACGGAAGGCGCTGCCCACAGAAGGGATCAATGTGGCTCCGAGCTACTCTGTATGGACTCCACCGTGGCAGCCCAGGATCAGGCCTTGCTGGATGAATGTTGTATTTGAAAAGGGAGCTTGTGCATAGCACGGACTCGGTATTTTCCATCAATCGTTGATATTCTAATAAATCCCTATAGAATGTGATAAAAACAATTACACATTTTTACACAGAAATTTAGAAATCTAGCCATATATAAAATTGTAGCAGGACAATCTATGGCATTTTTTTTCTTGTCTCTTATGTTTTTATTACCTTTTAAAAAAAACAAGCATTTCCTTGAAAGAGAAATAGAGAGTATAGCAATACTATGATGGACTATTGGACTCTATATACAGCTACTTTCTCTTAGCTCAATGAGAAGAAAGGTTTGTGCTAATAGTGTTTAAACAAGATATCATGTCTGCATCTTGTACGCTGAGCAACTACTATGAAGACAGCAATATGCAATATATTAATTATTGTAACTGTCCTAATAACCTGCTTTGAAACTGTCTATTTCTTTCTTATTAAAATTAATAAAATTTAGAGGAACCATCCACTGAGGATCCCCCTCCTGTCCCTCTCCATAGGAGCTTTTTTTTCCCTCAATAAATCTATTCTGTAATAAAAATAAAATTAATAAAATTTCAAAAATACATACTTTATTTCATCCTGAAAAAAAAAATGAAAGGAGAGCTTGTGGGGCTCGAACCCCCTGCCAAGGTACTAAAAATACTTAAGTAGTAATGGGATCAGAAAGGTTGAACATAAAGGCTAGTGCTTAGCTTCTAAGTTTTGTGTCTCTAAATGTAACCAGCCTTCATTTCTGAAGTGACACCCAGAAGTCCAGCTCTGTGTGAGCTTCTCTGTCACGTTTAGTCCATATCCTTTCAGGAGAAACATTAATTCAAGTTTGGCCTCTCTGACCTTTGACAAGAACTAAGAGACCAAACACCCATCCCCTTTTATACCACTCTCTGGGTGCTCAGAACAGTGTGTGCTCTCGAAGGGGACTAGGGTTCCATCCTGGAGAACCAATCAGTGACTGAGCTACACAAGGAATTAGTGTGCGAATCTCCGAAAGAGGTGGAGCTCGATCATGCGCATTGAGTCAGCAGCTCTAAGGAGCGCAGCGGGGCACAAATAAGGCTCAGAGCAGTCCTGAGGGCCCCTTGGCAGTACTGGGGCAGCATCTCAGTGTCTAGACAGTGCCTGTGCCATGCAGCCCAGTCCTGAAGATGTCAGGGAGTGGGAGAGACCCACTGAGGGGCAGTCGCCCGTTGTACTCAGTGGCTTAAGGAAGTAAATTCAATAAAGGACGCCAATTCGTAGGATTATTTTATAATCCTATAAAAGTCAGGTGCGGAGAGTACAAGAGATCTTTCTGGGCTCTAGAGAAGCAAAGCCTCTGCCTGAGATCCCGTAGAAACGTCCTCCCAGAATTCCAGCTGGAGGCCTAGGGCCCGTGGCAACGTCCCATGCAAGTCCTTCTCAAGGACCTGCCCTGGGAAGGCCCCAAGGTCAGCGGTGGAAGCTAGAGAGCCTGCAGCCTGCACCATCAGGGATGAAGGACCTGTGCCGGCAGGATGCAGGTTCTGCGCTGGGGCCAGGAAGCCACACTCAGGGTAAGCAGCAGAGCTCACCAAAGAGAACAGCAGCCTTCCCTGGTGACCGAGAGGACCTGGGCTCCTCCAGCGTGAACAGCTGAGCTCGCCTCAGGAAAACCAGCCACACAAAGCTCCTCCCAGGAAAGGAGCAGCGTGCAGTCTTCCCCCAGCCCCACTGCACCACCACTGCCAGTTCTCTCATGCCATTGGCAGGCGGGTCTTCCATGCCCAGAGAACTCACCCATAACCCGATGCGATGGGTGCTTGAAAACTTCATCAATGACTAAATTCCTAAGGTCTAATTTTTTTAAATTTTACCGTTATGATGGTCTGCATATTTACACATTATTAGCATAAAACAAGAAATCCACCTAGTTCATATCTTCCAGACTTACTTGTGCATGCAGAACTCCACGGCAGCCTCAAAATTAACAGCAATTAAAATCTCACTTAGAAAAAAAACAGAAGCTCAGAAGTCTGGCAGCACATAGGCCCTAAAAAGCGTAAATTGTGTGGATTTCAGCAATTCTGTTCCATGCTCAATAATCTGAATAATGGCTAACGACATGGAATTGGGTTTAAAAGACTGGAGCGCCACGGTACACATGAAAACAAATGTGCCGACTCTGTACACAAACAGTGCTGGGGAAAGTTAAAAAATAATGAAAACAGAAGCTGTGCTACAGTATTGATCGCACAATTCACTGCATACTTTTCCTCTAGCTGGGCAATAATAATCATAATAGAACGGGGTGGGAAATGTAAATGAACCCACTCATCAGAATGTCACTGCATTAGAAGCCGAAAGGCTGAGAGCAAGGCAGCAGTGGAACGGGAGACGCCGGCCAGGAGCGTGCAGAGTGAAGAAGGGAAAGGACTTCCCAAGGCGCCCAGAGCTTGAGGAACATTGGCAGACGAGGAGAAACGCCTGCTGTCTTGCTGCCAGCTTTAAGAGAGGAAGACAGGGTCAAGGTAAACGGTGACTGCCAACAGCTTCACATGGAAATGAGCTAAGACATTACTGAATGCCACCACACTGGGGCATTGTAGTGCACTGCCCCACTTCATGGAAATAATGTAACTAAAATGCAAACTAGTAACAAAATGAAGTCTGGCTAAATATCTACAAGATCGAGTACAATTTTTTAAATCATAGTGACACTGAATGCTAGGGAGGATCCAGGAGAAGAAGGTCACTTATGTATTACTGATGACAAAATACACTGGTATAGCCACTCAGGGAAACAGTTTTGTAGTTTCTTTCAAAGATTAAATATACCAAGACCATACAGTCTGGTAGATGTGGCCATTTATTCCAGAGACATGAAGGCTCTCAGTCTTGGGAAACCTTACACATGAGTGTTCTTGGCTGCCTTCTACAAGGGAGGCGAAAACCAGAATCAATCCAGATGTCTCTGCTACTGAATGAACCATGTATAGTGCACACTGAACATGAAACATGACCCAACCACAGAAATGAATGAAGCATCCACACAGAAAGAAATTCAGAAGGCCAGGCATGGTGGTGCATGCCTGTGACCCCAGCACTCAGGGCAGGGGTGGGAGGCTGATGCAGGAGGACTGTTGTGAGTTCAAGACCAGCCTGGGCTACAAAGTGAGCTTGAGGCCAGGTTAAACTGCATAGTGAGACCCTGTCTCAAAAACATGTTTTTAAAAAAGCAATTTGGTTGAATCTCCTAGAAATTATGCTATAAGAACAGAGCCAAGCCAGAAGTAGTGTAAGGACCTGCTTGTAAAATATGTTTTAAGTAAAAACATTTCCAAAGTGGCAGAGAGATTGGTGGGTGCCTGGGGTTAGAAATGGAGGAGAAAGGTATATGGGGAGAGAGAAAGACAGAATGAGGTGGGAGAGGTTGGGGAAGAGAAATGCAGGTCCTCCTGGCTGGGTGCTGCTCAGTCTCTTAGTGGTGGGGGTTACAGGAATCCACACACACGAGGGCCACTTACAGGACTGCATACAACTCCACAGAAGTAAAGCAAAGTAGGAGAAATCTGAGGAAGGCCAGTGAGATGTCCGTGTCAGCATCTCCACTGTGTTGTTAAGCCATTGGCCCAGAGCAGAAAGGACTTGAGTTTCTTATTGTTATATCTACTACGAGCTCAGGAGTATGAAGCCAGGGGCCGGTGTGATGGCTCAGTGGTCTAAAGCACCTGCTTAGGCAACCCAGGGACTATGGTTCAATCTCCAGCACCACATGCTGCGTCAGCCCCACCCCCAGGGCAGGCTGAGCTGGCCATTAAAAAAAAAATTAAGAGTATGAAACCAAATGACATTACACTGAACCTTCAAAGCAGCTGGGAAGTAAATACCAGCTATATAAACAATAGCTTCTGAGCAAATTCCCCTAAGAAGCCTGGGCATCACAGGCGAGGTATACTTCCAGGGCTGACAGCTCCATGAGCACGGCTGTGTTCATGCTGGAAGGGCACCATTCCAAAGCCAGCAGGAGCTTCCGTGTGCACACCTCCCTCACCCTACCCTATGTCTCCTTGCTGGTTTAGTGCACATCCTCTGGCTGTAGGAAACCTATTGGTCATTGGGTAGTGTTTTCCCATGCCTCAACTCAAGTTCTATGACCAATGACCCTAGGCTGGGTGACCTACCAATGAAGGAAGTTTACCTCCTAAAGTTTTAGATGCTGAAAATTTATTTCTCACAGTCTAGAGCCTGGACCATTTCACTTCTGACCCTGAGGATTCTCATTCTCACACAGCACAGTCACTTCCCCCAACAACCCTCAAAGTCTTAATCCCACCCAGCATTAACTACAAAGTCCAAAATGCCATCCAAATATCACCTCAGCCATGAATCAGACTTGAGGCACAATCAGTACTAAGGAAAAACTCTTCTCCAGCCACAAACCTGCAAAAAACAAATTATTTCCTTCCTGGACAGGCACAGGATAGACATTTTCTTTCCAAAAACAAACCCACGGAACGCAGGCACTGCCTTCCACAACCTCTGGGCTGGAAAAGCCACCTCTGTAGCCCGATGGGGCACAGCCCACACGGTGGCACTGTGCCTGAGCCTCCCCGTGCTCAGCTCTGTTGGGATGGAGATTGTGCCACCGCAGGTGCTCTGCCAGTGACCCCATCCCCCCAGGGCCCAGGGGCACTGCCAGGTGCTTCAGTGGCCCCACCAACTGGAAGTGCATGTTCTTTAAAAGTCACTGTGTTACCTTTAGGGTCATCTCTCTCTTGTCTTGAAGAATGTCACACATGGGCTTGGGAGACAGCTTGACAGTCTAAGCCCCTGCCTGGCAAGCTCAAGGACTCAAGATCAATCCCTGGTGCCACATGCCGTGCCAGCCCAGGAACCCCTGGCACACCATGTGGGGCACCAGCACCAGGCATGGCAATGCATGCCTATAATCCCAGTGATGTGGAAACTGAGACAGGAGGATCACTATGACTCCAAGCTGCATCGCAAGACCCAGGACCAAATAAACAATATGGAAGTCCAAGTAACTCCACGGTTTAATCCCAGAGAGTCTGAGAAATCGGATGCCCTTGCTTCCCCACTTCCGCTTCCTCTAGTCCTGCTGGGCAGACCTTCTGCCCTAATCCCAGCTCTGTTACCAGCTTCTATTGAGAGGCTGATTAAGTCTGTGTTTCACTTCCTGTGCTCATCTCCCCGTGGCCCTGCATGGTGATGCCTTCGGAAATGCCTAGTAGATTAATAGAGCACAGTTCTCTGTGCATCTATGGCACGTTTGCAGAGATGACTGGCAGGTGGACCAGCAAACTGAGGGGAAAAGACCCAACACGGCCACTTCCTGGCCCCGGTGCAGGCCCCTCAGCCCGCTGGCACAGACCCTTCATCCCGCTGGCGCAAACTTTCTAGCTTCCGCCACTGACCCTGGGCCTTCTCAGTGCAGATCCTTGACATAGACTAGCATGAGACGTTGTCTGGGCTCCAGGCCTCCAGATAGGCTCCAAGTGTTCAGCTGGCCTCAAGCAGGACACTGCCTGCCATGGGGTCCAGGCCCTTAGCTGGAGTCTCTGGGATTCTCGTGCATAACAGATCTCTCCCACTCTTCTGCATTGGACTGTTTGGGGGAGTGTTAAAAAAAAAAAAAAAGAAGTCCATAAATTATGTGTCCTGTATGAAATCTTGTAAACCCAGACCTCCATAAGAACTCCAGCTGTGCTAGCAGTTAAATGCATTCCTGAGACAGTGGTCGTGAAATAAGGGATAAGGAGCCACCCTTGCACAGCAGCTCGCCTTCTACCTTTGCTAGATAATTCAAAGCTACAAGCACACGAAATGCACCACTGTGCATTGAGACGGGTTACTTTAGAAGCTTAGCTTTAGCAGCTTTTTAGCAAAGAGTGGAACATCTGCAAAGTCACAAATGTACCTGAAGTATTCTCACGTTGCAAAGTGTAACTAGAATAAAGATCACTTTTATAAGAGGCTCTTTTTTCAAATATAAACTTTTCTAGTAAAAAAAACAGAAGAAATCAAAAGCCAATTTTTCATTACATAAATAAATGACAGTTGATACAATAGAAAATAGGCTCAGACGGCAGCATCGGCAATGCCACCCTAGGGGGCGCATAATGTTAATTTTCTAGTAGTTTAGAATTTTCTCCCTACCCCAGGAAGCCCTGTTTATCCCTGACAGTGGCAACAGGATAATTACCAGACCTATGCAAGTTTCTAGGTATGAAAACATGCTACACCTCATTTGCAACAAGAAAAACAGCTGTTCTCTAACAAGACAGCTCAGCTCTACATATATATAAAAGCAGGCGTTCTTAATGACAACATAAAAAAAACCTCTCCCCATACAAAGTTTACTCTTCGTTAGCATAAAATCACCAGTGAGCCCTGCCATCCCCATTCCCTCCCAGTCCCCAGGATCTCAGATCTCAGGGGAGTGCGCCTGATCCCTGAGGCCCTGGCTGTGTGCTCCCCACAGGGAATAACAGAGCGCAGAGACACTTGGGCGGGTGATCAGCCAGCGCAGGTCCCAGAGCGATGGTCTATGTGGAAGCAACTTCCAGGTAAGAACAAAGCCAATGGCGCGCGTCCCCAGCAGGTGGGTGCCAGGGCAGCCCAGGCAGGGACAGCATGCGACAGGCCAGAGCCAAGCCCAGAAGCATTTCACCCAAGACCAGAGAGAGTCAGCTCATCTCTAGAGATGTAACTGAAATGGAGACATGCAACGGGGCTAGCGTGGCTTGTGGCAGCATAGGAGAGAGGAAACGATGGCGCAGAGGAGTGGAAGACACTCTGGGTCTTGTGGGGGTTTGTATGACTGATTTCTCCACCTTAGTACATATATTTTTATGCTTTAGCAGCTCGTGCTTGTAACACACAATTGCATTGATCGTGGGGAGTTGTTGGTACACGGAATGTAACATAGCTTAGTTCTTTGTGTGATCCTCTCTGTCCTTGATCCTCCCCACTCCTGGACTCAGCCCCATTTGCCAAAGCAGCTCTATTTCCACCATTGTTCCCTTCAGTTGTTGTTCCCATTTCACTTGCTCCATCCCTCCTCCACCTCCACCTCTTCTTCCCCATGCCACAAAGATACACATGGGGCATTGGTGAGTAAATGGATGTGACCTGAGACCATAATGCTAAATGAGACAGGCCAGCTACAGCATGCTATATGTCTCCTGGTCCTCTTGTCTGAGAAATTCTGACAGGTGGAAGATGATA